>SRLM01000053.1:142273-208469 GCA_015708895.1 Populus ilicifolia
TGTCTAATAAATTAAATTATTAATTAAAATACAATTTATATTATTTTTTAAAATATTATTTTAATTGAGGATTCTTTAAATTTAAAATTTATATAAATTTATATTATTTTATTCTTAATTTTTATCAAACAAATAAAAATGATAATGAGATTTAAACTCGTAACCGCTTGATTATGAAGATACTTAAACTTATATTAAAGAACCATTTTAATCCAATAACTTAAATTTTTAGATGAGAATGCAAATATAATTCATATTATTATCTAATGTACCTTTTCAATTAAAGACTTTTTAGATTTGAAACTTACCAGATTTATATTAATTTATATTTAATTTTTATCAAATAAATAAAGATTGTGAAGTTTAAACTCGTAACCGCTTTATTATCAATATTTTAATATTATATTAAAAAACTATTTTGACTTAAAGTTTAAATTGTTAAATAAATTTTAACATATAATTTATATTATTTTTTAATAATATAAAAGGAGAGGTGATTAATTTAAAATTAAAATTCAAAAACTTTGAATTTAAATTTAGTTTGGTTGTTCACATTATTATATACCAGGGCATTTTCATCAGAAAGCAGAGTTTCCGACACTGGATCGTTTACTGAGTTTCCTTTGTTTTCAGCTTTCATGAATAGTATAATGACCTCTCAATGATCAAACTATATAGAACAATTTATAGCCTTCAAATTAAAGAATAAATAACTACGTAGACATTAATGATGATGTTATCATAAAATAATATATAATTGTGACTCCTTAGGTGCGCCCTGTAGTTAAGTATGCTTGTGAGGTGCTGTATCATCACGAGAGGAAAGACTGTTGTTAGCACAATGTCCAGCAGCTACTCAGCTGATGATTCCTTGATGTGATTAGTAAAAATAATAGCATAAACTACCAAAGATACGATCTTTTATCAGTAATCACATTTAAAAAAAAATATCTACATAAAAATTAATACCAATAAAATAATAATATTTATTAAAAAAATATTTTTACCGATAAATTTCAAAAAAAATACTGGTAAAATTAAAAAAAAATATTTATTTTCTTATTATTTTGAATATCAAATCTAACATGTTAGTATTAATGATATAATTATTGAAAAAAAAACCATCACTAATTTTTGTCATAAAATCAATCAAAAGTATTTAAATTATAACCTGTCACACGGTACTTTTTCATCTCTCATTTTTTATTCTTTTTTTTTTCAAATAGAAAATAACATCTTTCTCCCCTCATTTCATTACATATCAATCTCTCATCATTATAAATCCAACTATCCTAACACTTAATTTATTAATATTATTTTTCTAATTTAAATATTTTCCTTTTGAAGATTCTCCGCATTAAGCAAACAAATCTACGTATTTTTTTTATTGAAACCCATTTTTTATGTTAATTTTTTAGTATTTTTGTGTAATATATGTAGTTTATATGTATGTTAACTTATTTTATAGGTTTTTTTTATAAAAATATGTTGTATGAAAATATGATTTGTATATGTTAGAATTTGTTAAATTTTTAAAAAAATTTATTTGTTTTACATTTGATAAAATTGAATTTGATTTTGTAACTTAGATGTTTTATATTGAAATAAATAATGAATTATTTAAGGAATACATTTCATATTTTATTAATTTTATTGTTATATATAGCTAAAGAATAAAGATAAAATATTGAGCAACTTAATCTCATACCAAACTTTATGTTGTAAATGGCTAATTTATTATTTTCTAGCCAAATTCATCATATATTATTGTCATGGGTAGAGACTAAAAATATATAGTAAAAAGTTACAGTTATTATCTAATAGGAATTTTAAGCTAAAAATTAGTTTTATAAATTTAGATAAGAGACTAATTATGTTTAAAGGAAGATTGATGTCAATCTTACAATATTATTTTTTATGGAAGGTTATCTTTACTATATGTTTTCTTTTAAATTTATCTTTTTGATTGCTATATATTATTCTAATTATTTTTATTTCTAATTACTTTCTCAAAATATTGACTTCATTTTAGACACGTTTAAAAATAACATTTTTTTTTAATAATAGAAGTCTTAAAAAATGAAAGAATCCTTAAAGATGTTGGCATTAAATTTTGAAAAAGAATTCTCATCAAAATTGATGTCACTTTTAGAGATATATAAAAAAGAAAGGATATGTAAAAATAAATATAATTTTTATTTGATTTTAAAAAGTTGAATATTGATTTTTAAAAAAATAATATATAAAAAATGATATCTATCTCTTAAAAAAGGTTTCTTTATGACAACAGTAAAAGAATAGGCGTTGAAACCAAATGAATAATAAAAATGGGTGTTGAAACCAAATAAATAATAAGAATTGGGCTTGAATCCTAGAAGTGGTAAACTTAGTTTTGCCCTTTTATCATTTATTTTATTTATTTATTTCACCTAAGAAGATATTATTCTTTGATCTTTTTGGTACGTAGGCCTAGAAATCATTTTATTTGAACTGATTTTTTAATGAACTTTGATAAAATTGCTGTCAAGTCCAAAAAAATATATATCAATAAAAATACATATTTTTTTATAATGCTAAGACACATGCAAAAATAATTTTTATGTTAAATATAATATTTAACAAAAACGAAATTCAACTATGCATAAGATAAATTTTCTTACGTTTTTTTCTTTTTTTTAATATTTAGCCTATACAAATTAAAACATTTTTTTTTATCTTTTTTTTTTAATACTTTATTTAAAATATGCTAAAAAACATACAAAATCACACCCACACCCACATCCTTCGCTAGTTTACACATGCACGCTACAAACACATATTTACAGCTATCAACATTCATTGACAATCATAACGCACAAAAATTTGCAGGAGACAGTCCGAAAGATACTGGACAAGATTTGGATCGTCAGAGTAGCTGTTGGAAGTGAACGAGAAGTGCAAGATCAATGGCGGCCTGTCGTCGGTGAGAAAGGAAAACTGACGGATCGGGATCAGAGTAAACCCATCTTTCTTCTTTGACTGACAGTGACATTCAAAGCTACCTGCAAAACCCAAAAAATCACACAAACAAAACAGTTGTTTTTATTTCCATTTTAAGAGGAAGATAGGGGCTGTCGGTTTAGGGTGTGGTGTGATGATCACGATGTTATCCTGGGGGGTGGTGCTGGTGTGAGAGTAAGGTTGTCGATTTGAGAGGAAAAAGGTCACGGGTTTGGAGCGGGCAGTGATTTTTTCTAGATGGGTTATGAGGCTGCTGTATTTGGATTGAGGAGAAGAAGGATTGCCTTTGGTCAGTGCGATGGTGTGTTCATCAGAATCCAGCAGCGAGAGAGATGCATCGTATATGGTGGTTGGTGTGAGTTTTGGTTGCGGGTTGGTCGTCCGAGTGGTAGAGGAAATGTGAGAGGCTGAGGGTTTGTTATAACATCTCTTGTGTTGAACGAGAGGCAGGCAAAGGGTTTGGGGAATGGTTGGTTGGTTGGAGATTGGAGGGGCCACTGGGTCTTTGGGGGGCTAAGGCGAAATCGATGGCAGTTTTGGTGAGGGTTTGGGAGTTTCTATAGGGCTGAACTGTTGATACCAAGGCTGGCTGTGAGGGGGAAAAGTGATGGTTTGCTGTGATTTCGGGTTGAATGGACTGGGAGGCTGGTGTGAGGTGAGAGAGGCTGTGTTATGGTAGCGACTGTTTATTTCGAGGGAGAAGATGGTAATGGTGGCTGAGCTATGGCTAGGCTAGGTTTTTGTTCGGAAGATTGGGGAATGAGAAAAGGATTAGAATGCTGGCTATTGAAGAGGTGGTGCGAGGCTGTAAGGGTCGAGTAAGAGGTTCTGTTCTTGATGTTCTTGGCCGTGCAAAATGAGAAGCTCCCTTGTTCTTCTCATGTTGATCTTTTTCTTCGTCGTCTTGCTTGTGCTAGTGTTTAATTGGAGAGGAGCAATAAATTGAAGGCAAGATTTTGGGAATTGATGCTGGAAATTTTGTGATTTGCAGGATATTTGCTGATTTCATGGAACTGGGAGATTGATATCTGGACTTAATTGCTTGGGATTTTAATCGAAAACTTGAAATTAATGACGGGATTTTGAGGTTTGAATGCTTGATTAACTTGGACTAAACTGAATCAATTAAAGACAATTTGACTGAAACGGAATTGATTGGGCGTAGTTGAAATGAATGAAACAAACAGGACAGAAAAATAATTAAGCAAAAAGTCAAATGGTCCTCTTAGTACTTAATACTTTTCATTACAGTCCTTTTCTTTTTAATGGTTCAATTTCACTCAATTAAGATGTTTAATTTTGAAGTTTCTTTCTATTTAAATCTTAAACTGAATTAATATATCTTTCCAATTTTAATTTAGAATCTCAGGTTTTTTTTTTGGTTGCAAACTGGGCTCCTAATTGAATATTGAATTAATTTATTCCTTTATATTTAATTTTGTTATAAATCCATTTTTGGTTCTTTCAATTTTCATTTTTTAATCTAGATGGACTCTTAATTTCAAATTATTTTTTTGATTAAATCCTCTATTAATTTCTAACTTGGTTATTTATTTTAAAATCATACTTAACCTCAATTTTCTTTCAATTTTAGCCAAATTAAATCAATTCAAACTTTTTCTAATTATTGACCCAATTTCAATATTTTTGTATTTTTAATGATTTTTCATGATTTTAAAAAATTAAATAAAAAATAATGAAATGATTTGAATTAACTAGACTTATTGAAAAAATATATTTTTTTGGATTTTTTTTCTATTTTTTTTAAATGTACAAAAAATAGGAGCAAAAAATTAAGTTAGAATAATATCAATGAGATTTTCAATAGTAAAACATCAGTGAAATGAACTAGTAAAATAACTAGGAATACAATGAGGAAATTATATTGTTATAATTAGGTTTAAAGAGAGAATTATTTGTTACAATAGTTCTAGCTTGCTCTTCTATATTGATATATTGTGATTAGCATTTCATTAATTAATATGGAATAATTAACCACAACAAACTATATTTTATTTAACATTTGTTTTTTGTTATAAAATATGTAGAGTTATCCACAGGGGGCAGAGGCATAGTCTTTTTAAGATTTCATTTCATTTTTGTTTGGGAATATAAGTAGTAAGCCTATAAAATATCATGAAATGATTTTTTTATATATAATATAACAAATGAATCATTATTTGGGCCATGATAGAAATATTTTGTGTTGTTTTTATAAGCTGTTTAATTTAATATATTAATATTTAAAATTAAATAATTAAAAAACTGATTTAAGATAAAATATGGCATTAATTTGGTGCATGTCAACCAAAATATGGTTTGAAGATTTATTATTATACAAGCACACTAGGTGTATGAGAATAAAAAAAATAATCTTTTTAATTAATTATGGTAAATATTTTGTGTTGTTTTTATAAGCTGTTTAATTTAATATATTAATATTTAAAATTGAACAATTAAAAAACTGATTTAAGATAAAATATGGCATTAATTTGGTGCATGTCAACCAAAATATGGCTTGAAGATTTATTATTATACAAGCACACCAGGTGTATGAGAATTAAAAAAAAATATTTTTTTAATTAATTATGGTATTAAGATAAATTATTATAAATACAATAGCTCATGTAAATTAAAAAAAATTAATCCATTAGTTCAATGAAGAACATTCCTATAATTAGATGGTAAGACAAATCAATGGAGTGTAGTAGGCTGGTGGAATGCATAGGTAATCCATTCATGCAGTGTTGTAACCTACAAATAATTTTTTCCCCTAAATGATAAACTAATTACATCATGAACAACTTAAATAATTTGATACATTTTAGTACATACTGAGAAAACAATTTGATGGTCAAAATAGGGTAAAACACAATAAAACTAATTTATAATTTTATGATCTGTTTTTTAAATAAGTTTATAATTCTTTAAATAAGTTTAAAAACCAACCAAGAAAAATAAGAACTATAAATTTTTTTAATAAAATCATAAACAAACTAGTATAAAAAAAAATATACCAACCTCAATATTTGATTTCCTAAATTAAATAGAAAAAAAAATTAAAATATTTTTCTTAACCAAATAAAAAATAATAACAATTAAAAAAATAATTTTTCTCTAAAACTTCTTTAGAATCAATCCATATGGGTTGGAGAGAACTCATCCTTGAGTTTTGGTCAACTTAAAATAATATTGAAGCTCTTGCACTCCCTTTAACTTGTTTTATATTAACTCAAATGAGATGAGGTAAGTCAAATATTATTTTTTATAACACATTTAATCTTTACACAACTTAAAATTATACCCTCACTCACATTTTTGAGACTCTTCCTTTTTTTTTTCTTTTTTCATCATTTTAAATAAAAACAATATATTTTTATTCTTACTCACAACAATCATTTATTCTATCTTGAACACTAATATTATATGCTTTACTCTTATATCAAAGATATATGTATGATATTAACCATTATATAAGACAAGTCTTATTATATTAATGTGACTTGTCCGATAGCATATATCATATTAAATATTATCAAAATATTTTTTATTTATAAAAAAATAAGATAATAACCTCTCATAATTACCTATATATAATTATCATTCTCTTTTTATTATTGCATCCTTTGCCTCTAACATCTTTATTAGTTTATTGTCCCTTAAATATCAAAGCTATTTGATATGCCTTCAAAATTCTCTATAGAAACCACAAGCATAACACACTCTAGATGAATAATTATAAACTACTTAAATATCTTATCATCAGCTGTCATTTCATTTATGTTAAGTTATTTTTTGGCCATTAATTAATAGAACTCCCTAAATAAATTTACTTTATCCAATATCAATTGCTATATAGCTATGATATCAATTAACATATATGGAAACACAAGAAATAGAAGCATAGCAGGAGAAAACATATTAATGATAAAAGTAGAATAAAACATAAGAACTATAATTCATAGTTTTAGTTTTATTGCTAAAGAAAAGGATATACCATAATATGTCTTTTTAATAGATTTATAATTCTTTAAATAAATCAAAAACTAACCTAAACAAAACCAAAAAATTGAAAAAAAAAGTAATAATATAAAAAAATATTTTTCTAACCTAAGAAAATATTTTTTTCTTTAAAAATTCTCCTCATCAGTGTCTCATAAAAATCTAACCGTGATCCTTCAAAAGAGAGAAGAAAAAAATAAAAAAGGAGTTGGCATGCCAACTATACAAGATTTAATTATAACTAGAGACATTAATTATTTCTCTGATCACTTGCAGCAATATAAATCTCCCAAGGCAAGACCCTAATTCATTCATCTTTATACTAAACAACCATGGCATCAACATATTCTTACGTGTTTTTTTCTGTGTTTATTTTTGTCTCCAGTAGTTCTCAAGTCTCATATGCAAGACATCCTAAGACCCAACTTGACTTATCTGCCGACTTTGCAAGTTTCCAAGCAGAAAGGCTGATAAGATCTTTCAACCTGTCCCCTAAGCAAGCCGTCAACATAGATGCCTTTTAATGATCTTCAAGCTTTGAACAGTTGTGCACCAAAAATAGTTGAGAAACAATTCCATTTCCATGTTATTGTTACTGTTCAAGAGTTTGGTCGTTATCGCTTTCCGCATACTACAGGTGCAAGGTAATTAAGTCAGAAATGTATTGAATATGCACATAGATTTTCAGCCAACTAATTGTAATTAATGCTGTTAAGTGTCTGCTGCTTGTTATTTGCTGGATGTTCTGCTTCTTCTTCGAATTGTTGGTTAACAAGAGTAGTGATCCTGTTGTTATATGGTTGACAGGAGGGCCAGGATGTGGTGGTCCTTTGGCCTTGTTTCATGAAAATGGTCCTCTCCACATTGAAAACAATCTCTCTCTTTCATGGAATGACTTACGGTTGGGACAAGGTATCTATTATTGCAGTGCTATAACATTTCTGATAATTTTTCTCTATAAATCTCAAATTCCCTCTGCTTCATAAGCAAGTTTTTTGTACCCTTTGATTTAGGAATATTGTTATTGTTCTTTGGCAGGCGTCGAATATTATATTCGTTGACCAGCTTACTGGAACTGGCTTTAGTTATACGTCCAACAGATCCGAGTGACATTTGCAACGACGAAAATGGCGTCAGCAATGACTTGAATGACTTCTTGCAGGTGAGTTTTCTTTCATTTTACGTTACGAGTTTGCTCACATTTTGACAACATAAGAAATTTTTTTTAATTGATATACATGCATACATACATATATATCTTCATGATCTCTCCCTGTGATTCTATACGCATTTTTCAAAGAGCATCCTAAGTTGGTGAAAAGTGAGTTTTGACATAACTGGAGAATCTTACGCTGGGAACTAAATCCCTACATTGGCTTCCCGGGTTCGCAAAGGAAACAAAAACAAAGAAGGAATTCATATAAAACTCAAGGTATGCACCCGTTGCGCTCAGATATTGCTTCTTTTTCAGCTGTTTGTTCACCATTGCTTAATTTGATTTCTAGTTTTTCTAACAACTAGAACTTTTGTTCAATAGGGTTTTTCCATTGGCAATGGTCTAACTCAGCCTGATATTCAGTTCAAAGCATACACTGATTTTTCTTTGGAAAACAAGTTAATCCAAAAATCTGACTATGATTCCATTAACGAGTTGATCCCAGTCTGTGAACAGGCAATTAAAGTTGCGGTACTTGTTCTTAGTTTGGTTTCATTTTCTCCGAGTACAAAGCATGTACTGAACCAGTACTTGGTTTTACTCTCTCTTGCCAGGGACTGATGGCCTATATACTTGCGAAAATGCATTGGTGGCGTTGTTTATGACGCGATGGTAAGGGATTGGATGAGAAACCCTGCATTAGGAATTCCTGCTCTCCTTGAAGTTGGTATCAGGTTGCTTAATTATGCTGGAGAGGAGGATCTCACATGCAACTGGCTTGGTAAATCTATATGGTATATCAACCTAATTAACCTTGTATTGATCACATTCTTGATGTGCTTGCTTTTTTCAAGGAAATTCAAGGTGGGTAAATTCATTGGCATGGTCTAGGAAGAAGAAAGCCTTCGGAGAAGCTCCCACAGTTCCATTCGTTGATGAAGGAAAAATGCAGGACAGCTAAAAAGTCTTGGTTTCCTAAAGGTGATTCTCTACCCGTTGTTTTTCTCTATTGCTTATGTGTGTGCCTTGACGATATTTACTTCTTTCTCGAACAACGATATTTACTTCTGTTGAAGTAAACTCAATCCACCAGAAGGTCAAGGAAGACAGCCACCAGCTGTCACCGCCCAGCCACCAGCTGCCAGCCGCCAGCCGCCAGCCATCAGCCACCGGCCGCCGGCCGCTTTCACACCGTCGGTCACAAACCGCCTTCACACTTGAAAGTTGAATTTTCTTGTTTTGATTTCGTGTATAAATAGATAGCTAAGTTTATACAATTCTGTGTGGAAAGATTGAGAGAAACACTAGAGAGAAAGAGAGAGGTTGTTGTAAGCTTTTGTTTATGTAATTGTAAGCTTTGTTCTTGAAATAAAAGAGTGTGTTTTATCCCATCTGAGTGTTTCAAAGCCACCACAAGTGGTTTCTCCCACCAACAATTGGTATCAAAGCCCCGTTCGTCAGAAAACAGAGGTATTTTTGGGAAATATCTGAATTTTCAAAGTTGTCAAAAACAAGTTTTGATCATTCCAAAGTGTAGAGCTCATCAATACGAACTCAACGGTGTAAAAATCAGGTCAATCGGAGCACGGGGTGGACCACACTCTCCGTCTGAAGTTTCAGCACTGTAGCCCACGCGCCCCGAGGAAGAAGACGAGTGAGCCACACGCGCGCCATATTTGAGCCGCGCCGAGCCGAGCCACGAGCCAAGCCACGAGCTATATTTGAAGCCGAGCCGAGCTCCAAGCCATATTCCGGAGGCAAGCCAAGCTTCGAGCCATATTCTAAAGTCAAAGTCAAAAAAAGAATATTCCTTGGAATATTCCCGGTTCAACCCAGCAAACCACCCGAATTGGTTTTTGGACCGGTTCACCTCATTTTTGACCCGTTTTCTACAAAGTCAGACCGGTTCCCTACTATTTGGACCATTCCGGATCCATCTACGGTGTCGGTTTTGCCAAATTCAACTCCAAAAAAGGTGATATAGTCATTTAAAGAGCAAAATGACTACAGAAAATGCACAAACACTCATCCCGAAGCTAACCAAAGACAACTATGATAGTTGGTGCATCAGATTGAAGGCATTCCTTGGTTCACAAGAGTGTATAGACATTGTGCAATATGGTTATGATGAACCAGAGTCCAAAGAATCAGAAGATGCTTTACCAGAGGTACAGAAGCAAGTCCTCAAAGCCAATAGAAAGAAAGACAACAAAGCAAAGACCATCATTTATCAAGGTCTTGATGAAGCGACATTTGAAATCATTGCTTCCGCAGAAACATCAAAAGAAATATGGGAGGCTCTTCAACAAAAATACAAAGGTGCTGACAGAATAAAGAAGATTCGTCTCCAATCTTTGCGAGGTGAATTTGAATTGTTACAAATGAAGTCCTCAGAATCCATTTCTGATTATCACACAAGAATTATGGTGATAGTCAATCAGATGAGAAGAAATGGAGAAGCCCTTTCAGATGCTCGAATTACAGAGAAAATTTTGAGATCCCTAGATCCAAAATTTGATTTTGTTGTTGTTGCTATTGAAGAATCCAAAGAAGTGGACAAGTTAACAGTGGATGAACTTATGAGTTCTTTGCAAGCTCATGAGCAGAAGATTGTAAAAAGAAATGGAGATAAGGCAATTGAGCATGCCTTACAAGCAAAATTGTCTCTCAAAGACAAATATGAGCAAGGGAAGACTTCAACAAGTGGATACACCACTCGAGGAAGAAGTCAACAAACACGAGGAGGATTTCAGCGATTTCAAGGCAGAGGTTCTTGGAATACAGGTTTTAGAGGAAGAGGTGGTAGAAACACCACTAGAGGAGGTCGAGGACAACAAGCATTCACTCCTAGAGGAAGAGGAGGTGGTTACAATAACCATGACAAGAGGAATATTCAGTGTTATAATTGCAATCAATTTGGGCACTATAGCACTGAATGTCAAAAGAAAGCTCCACTGATACGTGAGCAAGTCAACTATGCAGAAGAGAATGTCAACAACAGAGGAGCAGCTGCATTATTTGTCCAACAAGGACTTGACAAGAATCAAGAGAATATTTGGTATCTTGATTCTGGAGCTAGCAATCACATGTGTGGCCAACGAGATTTATTTGGTGATCTAGATGAGACCATACAAGGTTTTGTCACCTTTGGAGATACGTCAAAAGTTCCATTCAAAGGTAAAGGCAACATCCCAATCAAGTTGAAGAATGGCGATCATAGCTACATCGCCGATGTCTACTATGTCCCAGCCATAAAGCAGAACTTGGTGAGCATAGGTCAACTTTTGGAGAGAGGCTATACACTTTACATGAAGAATTGTCATCTGACAATTACAGACTACAATGGGAGATTAATTGCCTATGTGAAAATGTCCAAGAATAGGATGTTTCCTTTAAACATCCAATATGATGCAGCAAAGTGTTTGAGTGCCATCACCAACAATGAAGAATGGCTTTGGCACCTGAGGCTTGGACATCTGAATTTCACAAGTCTGAAGATGCTAGCAAGCAAAAAGATGGTCAAAGGTATGCCCCACATTGATCATCCAGAAGAAGTCTGTGAAAGTTGTGTCCTCAGCAAACATCACAGATCCAGTTTTGCCAAAGAAGTCAATTGGAAAGCAAAGAAGCCACTGGAGTTAGTGCACACAGATGTGTGTGGTCCTATAAAGCCTATGTCAACTGGACAGAATAGGTACTTCCTCACTTTCATTGATGATTTTAGCAGAAAGACATGGGTATATTTTTTGAAGAGGAAATCAGAAGTGTTCGATTGTTTTAAAGATTTTAAAGCAATTGTTGAGAAGCAAAGTGGCTACAAGATCAGAACCGTAAGATCTGATCAAGGTGGAGAATATACAGCAAATGACTTTGAAGCCTTTTGTACACAACAAGGCATCAGACATCAGACAACACCGGCTTATACACCACAGCTGAATGGTGTAGCTGAGAGGAAGAATCGAACAATTCTTGATATGGCAAGAAGTCTACTCAAAGCAAAGAAGCTGCCCAAGCAATACTGGGCTGAAGCTGTATCATGTGCAGTATATTTGCTGAACCGCTGCCCAACCAGAAGTTTGCAAGTTGTCACTCCACAAGAAGCATGGAGTGGTCACAAACCAAGTGTTACTCACCTTCGAGTCTTTGGTTGTGTGGCATATGCAAAGATCCCAGATGCAAGAAGGACTAAACTCGATGATAAAAGTGAGAAATGCATCTTTGTCGGATATGGTGAGAGAAGAATGGGATACAAGCTGTATAATCCCATCACCAAGAAGGTAATTATGAGTAGAGATGTTATCTTTGAAGAAGATAAAACTTGGCAATGGAATGATGACCAAGAAGCAGTTAAATGGATCAGCACTGATTTGATCCTTGAAGATGAAGAAGTACCAACAGTACTTGCAGAAGGTCCAATAGTACCAGAAGATGAGCCACAAAGTCCGGTACACAGATTTCCTGTATTCAACAGGAGAAACACGCCAGAATCATCATCAATACCATCATTACCAGAACCATCATCAGCATCCTCATCAGAAGGACCAAGAAGGATGAGAAATCTAGAAGAGCTGTATGACGCCACTCAAGTAATGGAAGATACAACTCTATTTTGTTTTTTTGCAGATAGTGACCCACTTAGCTTCAATGAAGCTATCACAGAAGAGAAGTGGATAAAAGCAATGGATGAAGAAATACATGCCATTGAGAAGAATGATACCTGGAAGCTGACTTATCTACCAGAAAACAAGAAAGCAATAGGTGTCAAATGGGTCTATAAGACAAAGAAGAATGCAAAAGGAGAAGTGCAAAGATACAAAGCAAGATTAGTGGCGAAAGGCTACAAACAGAGAGAAGGCATTGACTATGGAGAAGTGTTTGCTCCAGTAGCCCGGTTAGAGACAATCAGACTGATGATCTCATTAGCAGCACAACATAGATGGAAGATCTATCAACTTGATGTGAAGTCAGCATTTCTGAATGGCTTCCTAGAAGAAGAGATTTATGTTGAACAACCACTTGGATACATTGATGCTGAAAATGAAGGCAAAGTATACAAGTTGAAGAAAGCCCTCTACGGTTTGAAGCAAGCTCCGCGTGCTTGGAATACCAGAATTGACAGGTATTTTCAAGATAATGGATTTGAAAAATGTCCATATGAACACGCAATTTATGTGAAGAAAGAAGCAGATGGCAGCATATTATTTGTGTGCCTATATGTTGATGACTTGATATTCACCGGCAACAATCCTACCATGTTCGAAGACTTCAAGAAAAGCATGGTACAAGAGTTTGAGATGACAGACATTGGTCTGATGGCACATTTTCTTGGCTTGGAAGTGGTGCAGAAAGAAGAAGGGATTTTTGTATCCCAAAGAAGTTATGCCAAAGATATTCTTGAAAGGTTCAAGATGGAAAGTTGCAATCCGGTATCAACTCCAGTTGAGAATGGAGTGGAATTGAGGAAAAGTAAAGTTGGAAATGTTGATCCAACTTACTTCAAAAGCTTAGTAGGAAGCTTAAGGTACTTGACATGTACCAGACCAGATATACTCTACGGAGTCGGACTGATCAGCAGATATATGGAGAAGCCAGACCAGTCTCATTTGAATGCAGCCAAGAGAATTCTTCGCTACATCAAAGGCACAATAAATGAAGGTATGTTTTATACCTCAAGTACAAATTTCAATCTTACTGGCTACTCGGATAGTGATTGGGGTAGAGATCTGGATGAAAGAAAAAGTACAACAGGGTTTGTATTTTTCGTGGGAGATACATCTTTCACATGGTCATCCAAGAAGCAATCAATTGTCACGTTATCAAGCTGTGAAGCTGAGTATGTTGCTGCCAACTCAGCTGTATGCCATTTAATATGGTTAAGGAATTTGCTGAAGTTTTTGGGATTTCCTCAAGAAAATCCTACAGAGATTTATATCGATAATCGATCAGCGATTGCATTGGCAAAGAACCCGGTGTATCATGAAAGAAGTAAACATATTGATACACGTCATCATTTTATCCGAGAGCATGTAAAGAACAAAGAAGTCGAGCTGCTATCCTGCAAGACAGATGATCAAGTTGCAGATATTTTTACCAAGCCATTGAAGAGAGAAGTATTTATCAGATTGAAATTCATGCTTGGAATAACATCCCTCGATTGAGTTTAAAGGGGAGATTTGTTGAAGTAAACTCAATCCACTAGAAGGTCAAGGAAGGCAGCCACCAGTTGTCACCGCCCAGCCACCAACCGACCAGCCGCCAGCCGCCAGCCACCGGCCGCTTTCACACCGTCGGTCACAAACCGCCTTCACACTTGAAAGTTGAATTTTCTTGTTTTGATTTCGTGTATAAATAGATAGCTAAGTTTATACAATTCTGTGTGGAGAGATTGAGAGAAACACTAGAGAAAAAGAGAGAGGTTGTTGTAAGCTTTTGTTTATGTAATTGTAAGCTTTGTTCTTGAAATAAAAGAGTGTGTTTTATCCCATCTGAGTGTTTCAAAGCCACCACAAGTGGTTTCTCCCACCAACAACTTCTTTCTCGAACAACTCTGATGTTCTATAACTACCAGGTTCACAATGCTGGTCACTTTGTTCCAATGGATCAGCCAAAAGCTGCATTAACAATGCTGAAGAGCTGGTTGCAAGGAAATCTGTCTCTCCCTGGTAACTTGCGTCTGCTGTTTTAGCATGTTCAAGCATTGTCTCACATCTATGGTTGTCAGAAATGGCGTTTTGTGAACTTCTGGTATGATGGATTCTTCTAATCTAAATATTCATGCTATCAAGTCTTAGGAACTACAAAATATAAATCACCTATACATTTTTCACGCATATGTCTCCAGAGTGAACTCAATTAGTTTGCTATTGGTAATCATTAAAAGACCCCAACTCAATTCAAAATTGAAGTAAAAGAAACCAGTTTGAGCAACTTGACAGGATTGATAATATCAACAAGCTATCAGATACGAGATTAGGAAATCTATGCATGATTACATGTCCGAGAAATGGAGCCTGTTACATAAACAAACAACAGGCCATACTCCTAAAGAATGACAATTTGAAACATTTGATACGATATAAAGATATCCCTGAATGCTTAAACCAATGCATGGTTTAAGACTGTAGTAACTCTAGATACACAACCAATTTACCACCAATTCCAGACAGCGATAAGCAATGGTTTAGAATATGTATGTCTAGATGTAAATCAGTGCTTTTGATTTCTCAGGCGTGGTGAACGAATTCAGCAGCAAAACAAATGATCACTTTAAACCATATCTCCAACCCACAAGACCTCCTATCTAAGGAACATATCTGCAACCCACAAGACCTCCTTCCTAAGGAACACAAGATATATGGAATGTTTCCTGCAAAATAGATAGCTTTGTCATTCGAAAGATGGATGGACAAAGGAATTAAGAAGCTGCTGGTTCTACCCCCTCCTTCAGTGATTCAATTGCAAGCTTGAAACCAGACCTCAAAGGCACATCAGCGACAACTTGCAAGTGTCATGCATTACCATTTGGAATCAAATCTTTACTATGATTGAATTTGAACATAGTGTTCAATTTGAAATAAAATCATTAATATGTTGAATTCACATATTTGGAAAAGATGAAATTCAATTTATTTTGTTTTTTATATTACTCTCATTCTTTCAAAAAATAGATGTGTAGATGATTATTATAAAAAAGCTAATTTTACTATTAAATTTCTCATTTTCAGAATTGTAAATTAGATAGAATGATCTTTTATTTATTTATTTTTATTTAATTTTTAGAAATTGAATATCATTTAAAATTTAATTATTGATATTTAAAATGATTTTAAATATGAAATTTTACTAACCTCTAAATTGAATTTAATTTAATTTAGAGGATTTAACATATTTGATGGATAAGAATTCTAGAAACTTTAATTAATATTGAATCCTAACTCAAAAAAACTAAAATTAGATTTGATGAAACTAACCCAGTGATTACTTGAATCAAATAACTAAAATTATAAAGATTAAACACCATAAAGAATGAATCTTTGATAATTTTTGAATTGTTCAATGAACAAACAAGAGCAAGAGAAATCCTCTTCAATATTATTTCTAAAAATTAATGAGTTCTTGTAATTTATAAATCAAATAAAATATTTATAGTTCAACAAAATAAATCCTATTGGAATATTAAGCTGAAATTAAACCTAAATATATAATAGTTTAAGAGTATTTTAAAATAAAATAAAAAAATCCAAGTTTTAATTAAAAAAAATCCAACTTGTATAATGATTTTGACCCTTATCAAAAATGTTTTTTTTACACCCACACACATTTTATCATTATGAAGTTTTAACTCTATAAGAGGTAGGGTCTTTAAAGTTGCATGAAAAAAATCTAGTTTAATTTAATTATCAAATTAAAAGTTATAACCATTAATATAAAGTTGTGTAGTCAAGCTCTGATATATTTTAAACAACCTTATAACTTGATGTACTACATTCATCAAGACTTGATCTTTCTTTAAACTCAATTTCATAATTCATAAAAAAAAAACTTCATGCATGATGCTATATTAGAAAGAATTATCAAGATTGTTTGCACAAATATTATGAATCAATCTATTGAATATCTTTTTGATCTTGTTGGTTCTTACCCTTATAATTATTCCAAATGACATACAATGAATTTTGTGGTGTTGCTCATGATTCTTCTTTCCCTTAAAAGAATACATCATCAAATCATCACCTAAATAAAATGGAGAAATATTATAAATATTAAATATAGCATTATATTATACTTACCTAGAAGTTTCACTTATATGCATTATCATTAATCCATTCAAGAATTTGGAATGAACCATCTCTCTTATATGAAACTTAGATTATTTATGGACTAAAAATCTTTCCTTTATTATTTACACCCAAACTCAGTCACCAGGTTCAAAGCTAACACACTTAAGATCCTTGTTGGCTTTAGATGCATATTGTTCCTTCTTTTATATTTGTTATCAAACACTTTGATTGAGTTTCTTCACTATTCTTTTATCCATATTTATACATTTTTCACAAATAACATGGTAAAGAAAAATAACTTTATCCATACAAAAAGTATATTTCTTTAAGTTGACATTTCATTCCTCAAAATTTCATTCACACAAAGCAAATAATTAACATGTTTATCTAACTTTCATTATAAACCAATATATCATCAAAATAGATTATCACAAGCATGCCTATAAAAACACACAATACATGTTCATTAATCTCTCAATATTATCAGTGTATTTGTAAGATTAAATGACATAACCAACCATTCATATAACTCATCTTTAATATTAAAAGTAGTTTGCTATTTAATTCTTTCATTCTAATTTTATGATAATAACTTTTCAAATTAATTTTTGAAAAAGATACATGAACCAAGTTATCCATCTAGCCTAAAAATTATATGTCTATACTTTCCATAATGTTATTGATAACTCGACAACACACATCCTTCGAGACCCATCATCTTTCAACACAAGTAATATAGGAATCACACATGAACTCATGTTCTCCATTATATACATTTTAGCCATCAACTCCCCAACATAACTTTGAAGCTCATTTATCTCCTCATGAATATTTCTATATTTCTATAGGATGGATGATTAGGAATCACAGCTTTAAGTTCAAAATCAATTTAATATTTTATTTCTCTTATTAGTGACAAACCACTAAGAACATCTCTAGAAAACATACTTTTAAATTCCCACAACAAAGAAACAACAATACTAAGTGTATTAAAACATGTCTCTTTATGTAAAAGTACAAATATAGGCTAATTAGTTTTAAAAGAATATTTAATCTCACTCACTTTTATATAAAAACACACTAATTTTCTTCTTGTTTTTTTTGTTAAAACTCTCTTTTCTTTTCTTCTTATTTTTTCTCCATTATCTCAAACAACTCTTTATTTTTCCATCTCTTGATTGAATTTGACTTTTCTCTCTTTATAGCTAAATCTATTTTTTTTTTCTCTTTTTAAAGATCTTGACCAAAGAAACCATTTGCACTCCCATCAACCTCACTCTTTATTTTCAATTTCAATTGATTTATAAACTTGTTTGGTATACAGGTGATAGATTTTTCATCTTTCATAAATAAATATCCATTTTTAAACCCATCTTATATAACTTTTTTTTTTATCAAATTGACACAATCTCTTTAAAAGTAAATGTCTTATATGCATGATAATAATATCATACAAAACCTCATCATTATACTTTCTAATATATAAAAAATAAGACCAAAACCTGTTTATTTACTCTTACTACCATATAATCATTCAACTATTAAAACTTATAAGGTTTGTGATGTTTCGTAACATTCCAATTCAACTTTTCAACAGGTTTAGTATCAATTATATTATCACAGCATTCACTATATATAATAATACTAGATATTCCATTACTAATTTGATATCTCATGTGGAAAAATATTATTCTTCTATTGCTCCATAAAATCCTTCTTAACTTGAACACTTGATACTTGCTGATTGGTATTTAAAAGTGTATTTTTATCAAGGTTTTATATCATCATTTTGCACTTGAAGATCAATAATTCTATAACTAAAGCATATTTTATAATAACACATTTAATAATATAAGATACCTTTAATTTATGATAAATGTTTATCTTAAATGCAGACCTATCACATAAATAAAAGAATTGATTGATGAATTTAAGTACTGAAATTGAAAGGACAAAAAGATGACTAAACTTAGAAAAGAGATGCTGGTGCAGTCCAAAATAAAATACTATTTGGCTATTGGTTCATATCTATACCTGTAGATCTCGAATTTAGGTCTACTTTTTATGGATGAAAAGGTAAGACATATGCTTACAACTTTCATGGGAGTCCAAAATTTAAAAAGGTCGTTTTCAAGTTCAAATTGTACCAATAACAAAAAAATCTGAATTTATCCTGTAGCCTATATATTGTTTAGTATTTAACTCATATCTTGAGTTCTAGAAGTTCAAACGACCTCAATTTGTTTTATTGGAAAACTGAAATAATTTTCTAGAACTTTATATGGAGGTCTAGTTCAAATTCTGATGTTATCAATGACATTTTATTTAGACAATAAAAGATAATGATTGTCAACAAATCAAGAATTGGTCAGCCACTCGTCAATTAGTCATCAAATCAATAGTTTCCAATTTTAGCCTATAAAAGAAGGCATTTTTCATGCATTTAGACATATTAGTTTTCAGATCAAGATCATGCTCTTATTTTTCTCTCTTTGTATTTTTGTAATGCTTAGGTTTTGTTTTCATTAATATCTTGTTTATGCCTTTTAATTCATTTTCTTTACTTAGTTAACTTTTATCTTATTTATATTTGACACGACCAAAAGATTGATGCCTTCTTCCAAGTATAGGAGTGTCAAAGTAATAAATAACCCAGCAAGACCGGGGTCGAATCACAGGAAGATTAATTATACAAATTATAAACAACAACAATAATATTAGTAGCAATAATAATAATAATAATGATGATGATAATAATGATGATGATGATGATGATGATGATAACAACAACAACAACAACAACAACAACAACAACAACAACAACAACAAGAATAATAATAATAATAATAATAATAATAGTACTAATAATAATAATAAAGAAAAAGAAGGAGAAGAAGAAGAAGAAGATGAGAACTTTAAGATGAAATATTAATGTAAGGATTAAACAATAATAATAACAAATGTCAAGGTTAGAGGATCCACTAATGGTATGTCAAACAAGTATAATATAAACTTTTATTGTTAACATGATTACATTAATCATCTTATTTGATTAATGCTAATACTTGTAAATCTCGTCAAGCATTCATGATTATAACTTATTTTAACAATAAATTAAGTTCCTTTCATAGCTCAGGTGTCGGTTATATCATACATTATATCATACAGTATGGGTTATGAAAGTGCCAAGTATTTATTGTACCAAGTGTTATACTACATAAATCAACATTAGTCATTTAACAAGCAAAGTATTAAAGAGTGAATAACATAACAAATACAAAAAATATTAGTATTAAACATTGAAGATTGTATTAAGTTTACATTAAACTTATTCTTACACCATTACTATAACTTTTTCACCTTGACATAATAAACTTAACAAAATATTATGAAAGAAAGAAAAATAAATAAACAAAATAAGAACATATATAAAATAAAAGTTAACTAAGTAAATGAAAGGCATAAACATGATATTAATGAAAGCAAAACATAAACATTACAAAGAATACAAAGAGAGAAAGTAAGAGCATAATCTTGATCTGAAAACCAAGATACCTAAATGCATGGCAAATGCCTCCTTTTATAGGCCAAAATTAAGAACTATTGATTTCATGACTAATTGATGAGTGGGTGACCAACTATTGACTTGGTGATAATTCTTATTTTCTCTTGTTTGCCCAAAACATCATTGATAACGTTAAAATTAGAGCCACTTGAAAACATGAAAGTTTTAGGAAATTGTCTCAGCTTTCTTATGTAAAAAATTTAGGTCATAGGCCTGCATTTAAAATGAATATTTACCATAAATTAAATGTATCTTATATTATTAGATATGTTATTATAAAACATGCTTTAATTAAGGAGTTATTGATACTTCAAGTGCAAAATAATGATATAAAACCTTGATAAAAAATGCACTTTTAATTACTAATCACATCCCTCAACCAGCTTATTATTAGGCTCTAGTAATCAAAACGTTAAACTAAAAAAACAATTTGTAAATTTTACAAAGTAAGGTATTCATCATTCAACTTCCATTAATCTACCTAGATAAATAAACTTTCATTGCTACTCAACCCATACATTCAACAACAATTTGAGTCATAAAAAGATCTCCTTTACTCTGCCATCATAGTAACAACAATTTTGCACATACTTAATGGAATAGGAAACACAATTAGTTAAAAAAATTTTAGCTACCACCTCTCCTCCCAACCAAGACGAGACACTATCCTCAATGTTTTAAGGTAGAAAGATAGAGTATAGAAGATATCACCTGAAATAATGAATACTGACAAACCTAAAACACACTGAAAAAATAAGAAAGAAAAAAATACAATAATAAAACAAAAAGACATAAAAATTTACAAATAAAGACTCAAATTCAATCTAAGCTTTTTATAGCTTTCCTTAAATGACCAATTTATGCGACTTATAGAAGGATCAATTACAAGAATGAAAGATTGTAGTTGGTCAATCAATTATTCAACAGTAGTAGGAGAGATTATGATTTGTCGTGCAGAAGATGTTATAAATTTCTGTTCCATAGCATGATCAAGAAAAGACAACAACTTATTATAATAACCATTAACATTTAACAGACCTATGGGTTTATAGTGAATGTCCAGTTGGGCCTAAGAGAAAATATGAAAGATTTCTTCTAATGTGCCTAGACCACCTGGTAAAATAATAAAGGCATCAGAATGGTTAAACATTGCATTCATTCGAGCAAACATTGTGGAGACCTGTAGTTCCTCTCCAATTATTTTTCCAATACTATCCCCTTGTGCTAAAGCTTTGGGGACGACCCCCAAAACTTGAATACCTCCTAAAAATATAGCTATTGACACACCTCCCATTAACCCAAGACTGCCTCCTCTATACACTAAATGAATCTTTTTCTCAAATAGCACCTGACTAAGATGACTTGCTGATTCTAAAAACTCTTTTTCTTTCCTAGGACTAGATTCACCGAAAACACAAATATTTCTTATGTGATGACTTGAGGAACTTGTCATTTCTACACACTTCTATATTTGTTGAATGTATGGGTTGAGTAGCAATGAAAGGAAGGAAAAGGGGATTTTAGAAATGAGAAATTAAAAAGGCAATCATACTACCTATATGTAGGCCAGCTAGAGTCTCACACACTCTCTCTCTCACCCTCTCTCTCTCTTTATTTATTTATTTATTTTAGAAAAAGCATATATATGTACAGGTAGTTGTGATTGTAACTCACATCTTTCTTTGGTTTTATGTCCAAGAACAGCTTAAACTCCCTCTATGGGTTGAGGATAGGCTTCCCATCCAGTTTTCTTTAAAACTAGCAAACAGGGTCTTTTTTAGTCATATTTCCAAGACCAAATCAAGCATGTTCTTTATGAAATAGTAGCCATAAATCATGAATTGCATGATGCATATCTCCACTATGATGCGTCTCAAGAGTTAATAGAAGATTATCTAAAGACTCCTTGCTTAGGTTATCCTTAATGAATTGTATTTTATCTTCACGGTTTATAGATACCATTTTTAAAGAACGACATTGTGCATTACAAGTCCATCTAGCACATCGATGACAGACTTTTAGTCGTTTTGCATGACATTTCTTTGAAAAGATTCTTTTACCTGTTCCAGGCATGTGTGAAATGAAGGAATTAGAGAACTCACCTGATAATCGGACCTCTGCTTCAATCAACCAGAGAATATCTTTAGAAATTCGATGATTCATTAACAACCTCAATCTTGCACATCTAGCACGATAAATTTTTGTAATCGCATTCTGAGGCAGAGCGAGAAAATACTTTTTCAAGATTAGTGTTCATTCTCAAATGAAAATTGGAAGAGAAATTCATAAAATTACATAAATATATACACAGATATCAGTTATTATAGGAAACTGAAAAAATCAACTGAAGTCACAAAGTACTGTTGTTCGCCATTTAACCAGGGTGAGAGAAACTAGCAAAAATCACTAAAAAAGTAACACAAAAATAATGTAAGAAAAATAAAATAATGAACCTCTATCTATAAGATCATTCAAAGCAGTTGATTCATTTTCACTAGGAAAATTATCAAAGTAAGCTTTTAAATTATATCTATTTTCCTTAAAAATATTGTCATTCATTAAATTCTCAATATCAAAGGTCCTATAAAGATACATATGTTTCTTAATAAATAGACTGCCCCATCTTGATCTTAACTCTCTAGGGAATAAATAAATCATTTTTGGGAATGAGTCTTTGAAATATTTGATGAGGATAATATTTGAATAAGTTAGGGTCATCCCAATAAAAGTTCTTCACTTTGTTTAAAAACTTTTCTTTATTTTAGGTACTCCAATCAGCTGACAAATCTCCTAAAGCAAGAAAATTGATATTTTTACCATACCAAGGCATTGGACTAAGAGAAAGTAAGGATTTGTTAGGAAAGTAATCAATGATTGGTGTGGTGTCAGATGTTGAATTTGTTATCATTTTTTACAAAAGATCCGTATTAAAATTTGTGATGTGTTTTTCATTCATGATTTCTTCCTCGGAATAAATCATTTGTAAATCTTCAGATTCATCCAACTCTTTTTTACTTAAAGTAGATTTAACTTGATCATAAACTAATTCGTCAATATGATCTACTTCTTGTAAATCATTATCATCTCCAGGTTGCTTGCAAATGTTAAAAATATTCATCTCCAATGTCATGTTTCCAAATGATAGCTTCATCAATCCATTTCTATAATTAATCAATGCGTTAGAAGTTGTAAGAAACAGACATCCTAAAATAATAGGAAATGAATTACATACTTGAATAGATTTTGTGTCTAAGATAATAAAATCCACAAGGTAAATGAATTTATCGACTTGTACTAACACATTTTTAATTATTCCTCTAGGCATTTTTACAGATCTATCGGCAAGTAAATGTGTTACAGAAGTTGGTTTTAACTCACTTAGATTGAGACTTTGAAAAACTGAATATGGAAGTAAATTCAAACTAGCTCCAAGATCAAGTAAAGCTCTTTCAATTTTATGTTCTCCAATAAAGCAAGAAATTATAGGATAACCAGGGTCTTTATATTTCAAAGCATTATTGTTCTGAAGAATGACACTTACTTGTTCGGCTAAAAAGGCTTTTTTTTTCACATTCAATTTCCTCTTCATAGTACATAGATCTTTCAAAAAAATTAGCATAGGAAGAAACCTGTTTAATAGCATCCAATAAAGGTATATTGATTGTTACCTGTTTGAAAGTTTTAAAGATTTCAAAGTTGTGATTGACTTTGCTTTGTTTGGTCATGACATGATGAAATGAAAGTACTGACGGTAAATCAGTCTTTTCTTTGCAAATTTCAGATTCAACCCCTTCCTTACCCTTAGAGATTGACTCATTATCTTTCTTACAATGTTCAAGAGTGGGTTTTTTAATAACCTTACCACTGCGAAGAGTAGTGACTGATTTGACTTGATCCATGTGTTGACTTCTGAAACTACTTACATTTGCATTGTATTGCCCCTTGGGATTTTGTTGTGGTTGAGATAGAAACTTACCTTTCTCTTGGAAACTAAGAGCAGATGTCAATTTTACAAGAGTATATTTAAAATCTGTCATGTTTTGAGTAAGTTGAGTATTGATTGTCTCTTGCTTTTCAATAAATGCATGCAATGTTCCCTCAAGATTTTTTCTAGGAGGTGGAGCATAAGAAGGTGCATATCTATAAGAATTTTAAGAATTATGGTGTGCTTGAAATGGTGGCTGTGAAGTTTGTACATTGTTATTATCATTCTTCCAACTAAAATTTGGGTGATTTCTCCAACTAGGGTTGTATATTTGTAAATAAGGGTTGTGGTTGGCCCTTTAAAAACTGTTTAAAGCATGAGTTTGTTCATGGAAACATTCCTTAAAAGAAGGTAAGCTTGGACAATTATTAGTTGAGTGTTTATTTGTTTCATATATTTGACATACAATGTTTTCAAAAGATTTTAATTGGCCACTCTTTTTTAATTCTAGTGCCTCGACTTTTCTAGCTAAAGATGCAAACTTTGCATGAAGGTCATGATCTTCTCTAAAGTTATACATACCTCCGTTAGATGTATAAAGTTGAGTTTTACCCAATACCTTATAAGTACCCGTGGTGTCCTAATTTTTAGCATTTTCAACTAACAAGTTTAAGTACTCCATTGCTTCATCAGGGTCTTTATCTTTAAAAGTTCTATTGCACATCAATTCAACCATTTATCTATTTCTAGGTGTTAACCCTTCATAAAAATATAAAACCAATCTTCATGTTTCAAAACCATGATGAGGGCAAGTATTAAGCAAGTCTCGACACCTATCCTAACATTGGTAAAATGTTTCTCTTGGTTTTTGAGTGAAAGTGGTGATTTCTCTTTTGAAAGAATTTGTTCTATGAGATGAGAAAAACTTCTTTAAAAACTGCTGTTGTATTTCATCCAAAGCACGAATGGATCCTAATCTCAAATTTTGTAGTGATGTTTTAGCTTTATCTTTTAATAAAAAAGAAAAAAGCTTTAATGTCATGGTCTTCATGCTACAATTTGAATCATTATATGTATTACAAACCTCCTTAAATTCCCTTAAATACAAGTATGGATTTTCCAATTCTAAGCTATGAAAAGAAGGTAAAAGTTGAATAATGTCTAGCTTAAAATTAAAATGAGATGCATCAAGAGGAAAAACTATACATGATGATGTACTTGTTCTTGTGAGATTCATGTGGTCTCTAAGTGTTCTACCACAATTATTCTCATTATGAAGTGATTGATTATTTTTTTCAACCATATTTTCTGAAAATAATAAGGATACCTTACAAAACCTACCACTTGATGTACGTGACCACACTCTCATGCATGTGTAGGAATAGAATAAAAGAAAGAAGAAAATAAAAGAAGAAGAAACAAGAGAAAATAAACAAAGTTATATACAATGAAAAGAGAAAATAAAATAAGTACTATAATTTGTACAAAAACTTACCTCCCCTGTAACAGTGCTAAAAACTTGACACGACCAAAAGATTGATGTCTTCTCCCAAGTGCAGGAGTGTCAAAAGTAATAAATAACCCGGCAAGACCAAGGTCGAACCACATGGAGGTTAATTATATAAATTATAAACAAGAACAACAGTAACAACAACAACAATAAAAATATTAGTAGCAATAATAATAATAATAATAATAATAATAATAATAATAATAATAATAATAATAATAGCAGCAATAGTAATAGTACTAATAACAATGGTGGTGGTAGTAGTAGTAGTAGTAGTACTAATAATAACAAAAAACAAAGAGAAGAAGAAGAAGATGATGATAACTTTAAGATGAGATATTAATATAAGAATTCAATAATGATAATAATAAATGTCAAGGTTAGAGGATCCACTAATGGTATGTCAAACAAATATAGTGTAAACTTTTATTATTCAATTGAAAACCACACACAAAGGAGGTTCTAATCAAATTATAGATTATTAACATGATTAAATTAGTCATCTTATTTGATTAATGCTAATACTTGTAAATCTAGTCAAGCATTCATGATTATAACTTATGTTAACAACAAATCAAGTTCCTTTCATAGCTCAGGTGTTGGTTATACCATACAGTACGAGTTATGAAAGTGTCAAGCATTTGTTGTACCAAGTGTTATACATCACAAATCAAGAATAGTCATTTAAGAAGCAAAGTATTAAAGAGTGAGCAAGATAACAAATACAAAACATGTTAGTATTAAACATTAAAGTCCATATTGAGTTTACATTATACTTATTCTTACACCATTAGTATAACCCTTTCACTTTGACATAATAAACTTAACTAAACATAATGAAAGAGAGAAAGAAAAATAAACAAAATAAGAACATAAATAAGATAAAAGTTAACTAAGTAAATGAAAGGAAATAAAAGGCATAAACTTGATATTAAAGAAAGTAAAACATAAACATTACTAAAAATACAAAGAGAGAAAGAAAGAGTATGATTTTGCTCCGGAAATCAAGATGCCTAAATGCATGGCAAATACCTATTTATATAGGCTAAAATTAGAAACTATTGATTTGATGATTAATTGATGAGTGGGTGACCAACTCTTGACTTGGTAACAATCCTTATCTTCTCTTGTATGCCTAAAAAGTCATTGATAACATCAAAATTAGAGCCACTTGAAAACATGAAAGTTATAGAAAATTGTCTCAGCTTTCTTGCACAAAACAATTGAGGTCATTTGAACTTCCTAAATTCTAGATATAGGCCAAACATGGAACAATGCTCAGGCTAGAAGATAGATTTAGACTTATTTGTTGTTGCTATAATTTGGACTTGAAAATGATCTTTTTAGATCTTGGGCTAATGAAAGTTGTAGGCATATGTCTTACCTTTCCATCCATATAAAGTAGACCTAAATCTGAGTTCTATAGCTTTAGATATGACCTAATTACCAAACAGTGTTCTGGTTTGGACTGCACCGGCATCTCTTTTTTAAATTTTACCATCTCTTTGTCCTTTCAATTTCAGTTATTAAATTCATCAATTAATCCTTTTATTTATATGATAAGCCTGCATTTAAAATAAATATTTACCATAAATTAAATGTATCTTATATTATTAGGTACGTTATTTTAAAACATGTTTTAGTTAAAGAGTTATTGATACTTCAAATGCTAAATGATGACATAAAAACTTGATAAAAAATGCACTTTTAAGTACTAATTAATGTTCTTATCTTGTTTATTTATGTTTCTCTTCTTCATTATGTTTAGCTAAGTTTATTATGTCAAGGTGAAAAGGTTACACTAATGATGTAAAAATAAGTATAGTATAAATGACACGATGAAAAGATTGATATCTTCTCCCAAATACAGGAGTGTCTAAGTAATAAATAACCCGGCAAGACCAGGGTCGAACCACAGGGAGGTTAATTGTATAAATTATAAATAACAACAACAACTCCAACAACAACAACAGTAGTAGTAGTAATAATAACAATAACAACAACAATAATAAAGAAGAAGAAAAAAAATTAATGAGAATTTTGAGATGAAAAATTAAAATAAGGATTAAACAACGATAATCAAGGTTAGAGGATCCACTAATGGTATGTCAAACAAGTATAGTATAAACTCTTATTATTTAATTGGAAACCACACACAAAAGAGGTTCCAATCAGATTATAGATTTTTAACATGATTATATTAGTTGTCTTTTTCAATTAATGTTAATACTTGTAAATTTCATCAAGCATTCATGATTATAACTTATGTTAACAGCAAATCAAGTTCCTTTCATAGCTCAAGTGTCGGTTATACCATACAGTATGAGTTATGAATATACTTGCGCATCGAAGAGCATCGTTAATTTTGTAAGAGAATAGTTACGGCTTATCTAGCCTGTCACGAATGAATCATTTGCGAAGAGACTAGCTCCTACACTTTTTTTCTTTTGTCGAGATTGGTTTGGTGGCCTTGTCATATTGTCAAGCCTGAGAAAGCCTAGTCCGCAAGCCTGCTTCACCTTCACTTCCTTCCGTACCTGATTCTTAGTCTGCTCTAAAGACAGCCAGTGACTCGAGGTCTTCTGGAGTGACTCTCGGGTAATTTTAATGGTTCAGCTCTGGTTCAAATGGTATCCTGGGTATATCTGTTATCTGTTGTTCACGAATCCGTTTTAGGTTTTCACCTATAAAAATCAAAGAGAAATCTTTATAATTCCTAATTAAGGGGACAAAGTGAGGTTCGACGTCGTTTACTGCACACCAACCGTTGTTTCGCTAGCTTTTCATTTCGACGAGAGACCCGCGGAAAGTCATCACAGCCTCAGAAGGTTCAGCCGAACTGATTTTATTACATAACCTTGCTTGCAAGCAAGCTTACTATATCAAGAACTTAGAAAACCGCCTTAACTGAAAAAGGACTAGACTGAACCGTCAGCCTAGGTAGGAGGGCAAGACCCACTAGATCTGAAAAGAGTAAAGAAGTAATGAACTCTGGCTCTTCAAACTGTACCGAGTTGATATGAAGCTTGGCAAATCCATTTGCGCAGAAATTCCCCTCTCTCTAACTAGCTATGTCTCCGCTGGGCGGCGGGGCCCTGAATATGCTAGCGATCGGCACATAGGGGGTGGTTGCCCGGGTTTCTCGGCCTGGTATCCTGCACCTCGTGTTTATGATTTTTCAACTGTGCCCCGGAGACACGGTCGAAGCACGCCCGCCCAGCGTGCTTCTTTCACAACATGCTCTAGTCCCGGGTGTTTTCTAGTGGTCTTCTAGCCTTAGAAGAAGTCGTGTCCGGGACGGACATATGCAACGTCCTCCCATGCTTTATTTAAAATAGAGGACAAAAGTGACTACAAGCCTTATATAGAGGAGAGGTAGTGATTGATGAAGAACAGTGGGAGAAGATTAGGGTTCTATGGCCACCCTGATACAATCAATAGAAGCAGCACATGCCAAGCATTTGTTTTACCAAGTGTTATACAACATAAATTAAGATTAGTCATTTAACAAGCAAAGTATTAAAGAGTGAACAAGATAGCAAATATAAAACATGTTAATATCAAACATTAAAGTTCATGTTAAGTTTGTATTATGCTTATTCTTACAACATTAGTATAACCTTTTCACCTTGACATAATAAACTTAGCTAGACATAATGAAAGAAAGAAAAATAGATAAATAAAATAAGAACATAAATAAGATAAGTGTTACAAAAGCAAAGGAAAGGAATTGAAAGGTATAAACTTGATATTAATGAAAGTAAAACATAAACATTACAAAAAATACAAAGAGAGAAAACAAGAGCATGATCTTGATTTGGACACCAAGATGACTAAATGCATGGAAAATGCCTCCTTTTATAGGCCAAAATTAGGAACTATTGTTTTGATGACTAATTGATGAGTGGGTGAAAAACTCTTGACTTGGTGACAATTCTTATCTTCTTTTGTCTGCCTAAAAAGTCATTGATAACGTCAAAATTGAAGTCACTGGAAAACATAAAAGTTGTAGAAAATTGTCTCAGTTTTCTTGTGTAAAACATTCAGCTCATTTTGACTTCTAGAACTCCAGATATGACCAAAATACTGAACAGTGTTCGGGCTGGAGTATAGATTTGGGCTTCTTTCTTGTTCTAACAATTTAGACTTGAAAATGACCTTTTTAGATCTTGGACTCTGTATAAAAGTTGTAGGCCTATGTCTTACCTTTCCATTTATATAAATTAAACATAAATCTGAGATCTATAGCTCCAGATATGACCCAATTACCGAACAATGTTCCGGTTTGGATTGCACCGACATCGTTTTTCTAAGTTTGGTCATCTCTTATCCTTTCAATTTCAATTTATAAATTCATCAATCAATCCTTTTATTTATGTGATAGGCCTGCCTTTAAAATGAATATTTACCATAAATTAAAGGTGTCTTATATTATTAGATATCTTATTATAAAACATGTTTTAGTTGAGTTATTGATACTTTAAGTGCAAAATGATGATATAAAACCTTGATAAAAATACACTTTTAAGTATCAATCACCCCCCCAACTAGCTTATTAAGAGTCCCTAGAAATAAAAGCTTTAAAATAGAAAAATACTTTGCAAATTCCATAAAGCAAGATAGTCATCATTTAACTTCCATTAATCTATCCAGATAAACAAACTCTCGTTAAATTTATATACCCGCTCAATACCTCTTAACAAGATATTCATAAACCTTTCTTTTGTGCTCAATGTATCAACATATAATTATGGGGCTTTTCTTGGAAGAAAACAAAATTTTTATTCTAATGTTTAAGGTTAACTTCCTTGGGTTGAGATTGTTATTTTTATCTTTTTTTTTGTTTTTTTAATATATATACATATAATTTAAAACACCATGCATCTTTAACCCATGTAACGAGCTTTCAGCTAATAACACCCACACTAGTTGGTCTTAGGGCATTAGGTGTTAAGACACCTCTACGAGCTTAGTAACTTGGGTAGCAGATACTGATATGTAGATAGTGCAATGTTTAATTCCCTTAAGTTTTTCTCCTCAATTCATGTAACAAACGTTAAGCCAATAGCTCCCAAGTTAGTTGACTTTAGGGTATTAGGTGTTAAAACACCCTTCAGGCTTAATTGCTTAGGTTAGGGAGTTTACGAAATCAAACTTATCTATATTTTTATTATTATCATTTTTTTTCTTTTTTTTTAATTATATATTATCCCTTTCTCTTAGTTGTTACCTTTAACAAAAAGACATAAATAATATAATAATCCAATATGTAACTCACAATCATATGTTAAAGTATGTGTGTGTAAATTAAGGTTTAATGATACATGTTAAATAAGTATATAAGTAGAATTAAGTAATAACAATGCGAGAGTTTGTAAATCTGAATATTTCAAGAAGTATTATGATGGATCTTGTTACGAATGATTACTAAGATGCGTCTCAAGAGTCATAAAAAGTTCTCTTTACTCTGCCATCATAGTAACAATAATTTTGCACATGCTTTATGAAATAGAAAACACAATTTTTTTTTAGCTACTGCCCTCTCCCTCTAACTAAAACGAGACATTGTCCTCAATGTTTAAAGGTAGAAAGATAGAGTATAGAAGATATCACCTGAAATAATGAACACTAACAAACTTGAAACATACTGAAACAAATATAAGAAACAACAAAACACAATAATAAAACCAAAAGATACAAAGATTCCCAAATGAAGGCTCAAATCCTATCTAAGCTTTTTATGGCTTTTCTTAATTGACCAATTTATGCGACTTATGGAAGGATCAATTATAGGAATGAAAGATTATAGTTGGTCAATCAATTGTTCAACAATAGCAGTAGAGATTATGATTTGTCGTATAGAAGATGTTAGAAATTCCTATTCCACAGTATGATCAAGAAAAGACAACAACTTATCATAATAACCATTAACATTTAACAAACCTATGGGTTTATGGTGAATGTGCAGTTGAGCCCAAGAGGAAATATGAAAGATCTCTTCTAATGTGCCTAAACCACTTGGTAAAGCAATGAAGGCATCAACATGGTTAAACATTGCATTCATTTGAGCTGGCATTGTAGAGATCTGAAGTTCCTCTATAATTATTTTTCCAATGATGTCCCCTTGTGCTAAAGCTTCTGAGATAACCCCCAAAACTTGACTACCTCCTAAAAATGCAGCTATTGACACACCTCTTATTAACCCAAGACTGCCTCCCCCATACACTAAATGAATCTTTCTCTCAGTTAGCACTTGACCAAGATGATTTACTGATTCTAAAAACTCCTTTTCTTTCCCAAGACTAGATCTACTAAAAACACAAATATTTCTTATATGATGACTTGATGAACTTGTCATTTCTACACACTTTTGTATTTGTTAAATGTATAGGTTGAGTAGAAATGAAAGGAAGGAAGAGAGGGTTTTATAGATGAGAAATTAGAAAGACAATCATACCACCTATATGCAGGCTAGCTAGAGTCTCTCTCTCTCTCACACACACTCTCTTTATTTATTTATTTATTTACTTTTAAAAAAGCATGTGTATGTATAAATAGTTGTGATTGTGACTTACATCTTCCCTTAGTTTTACGTCCAAGAATGAATTAAACACCCTCTATGGGTCAGGGATAGGCTTCTCATCTAGTTTTCTTAAAAACTGATAAACAGGGTCTTTTTTAGTAAGATTCCCAAGACTAAGTCGATCATGTTCTTTATGAAATAGTGGCCATAAATCATAAATTACACGATGCACATCTCCACTAGGATACGTCTCAAGAATCAATAGAAGATTATCTAAAGACTCCTTACTAAGGTCATCCTTAATGAATTGTATTTTATCTTCACGGTTTATAGATATCATTCCTAAAGAACGATATTGTGCATTACAAGTCCATCTAACACATCGATGACAGACTTTTAGTCATTTTACACGACGTTTCTTTGCAAAAGTGCATTTACTTGTTCCAGACATGTGTGAAATGAAAGATTTAGAGGACTCACCTGATAATCGGACCTTTGCTTCAATCAATCAGTGAATATCTTTAGGAATTCCATGATTTATTAACAATCCCAATCTTGCACATCTAGCATGGTAAATTTTTGTAATCGCATTCTGAGGCAGAGTGGGAAAATACTTTTTTAATTTTTCAAGATTAGTGTCCATTTTGAAATGAGAATTGGAAGAGAGATTCAAAGAATTGCACAAATTTATACACAATTATCAGTTATTATAGGAAACTTAAAGAACCGACTTAAGTTATGGAGTACCGTTGTCTGCCATTTGACCGAGGTGAGAGAAACTAGCAAAAATCACTCAAAAAGAAACACAAAAACAATGTGAGAAAAACAAAATAATCAACCTTTATCTACAAGATCATTTAAACCAGTTGATTCATTTTCACGAGGAAAATTATCAAAGTAAGCTTTCAAACGATGTCTATTTTCCTTAAAAACATTGTCATTCATTAAATTCTCAATATCACAGGCCCTATAAGGATTGCTCCATCTTGATCTTAGCTCTCTAGGGAATGCATAGAGTTGAGAATTATATAACAAAACTTTATGAGCAGTATCAAGTTTTTGATAATTTTCACAAGTTTTATAGAATGCATACGTGTCCTTGAACATGGTGGGCCAATAAAATTCATTTTGAAAGATTTTTGTAGCTGCCTTTTTTTACGAGAAATAACTTCCACATGCTTCAAAATGACAAAGTTTAATGACACTACTTTCCTCATTGTCGGGAATGAATCTTTGAAATATTTGATAAGGATAATATTTGAATAAGTTAAGGTCACCACAATAAAAGTTCTTCACTTCGTTCAAGAACTTTTCTTTGTCTTGGGTGCTCCAATCAGCTGGCAAATCTCCTAAAGTAAGAAAATTGATATTTTTATCATACCAAGGCACTGGATTAAGAGAAAGTAAGGATTTGTTAGGAAAGTAATCATCGATTGATGTGATGTTAGATGTAGAATTTATTGTCACTTTTGACAAAAGATTCACATCAATATTTTCGGTGCGTTTTTCATCCGTGATTTTTTCCTCAGAATAAATCATTTGCAAATCTTCAGATTCCTCCAACTCATTTTTACTTAAAATAGATTCAAGTTGATCATAAACTAATTCGTCAATATGATCTACTTCTTGTAAATCATTATCTTCTCTAGGTTGCTTGCAAATGTTGAAAATATTCATCTCCAATGTCATGTTTTCAAATGATAGCTTCATTAGTCCATTCTTATAATTAATCAATACGTTAGAAGTTGTAAGAAACGGACTTCCTAAAATAATAGGAAATGAATTACATGCATCAACAGGTTTTGTGTCCAAGATAACAAAAACCATAGGATAAATGAACTTATCGACTTGTACTAACACATCTTCAACTATTTTTCTAGGCACTTTTATCGATCTATCAGAAAGTAAAAGAATTATAGAAGTTGGTTTTAACTCACCAAGATTGAGACTCTGAAAAACTAAATATAGAAGTAAATTCACAAGAATAACACTTACTTGTTCGGCTAGAAAGACTTTTTTTTTCACATTCAGTTTCCTTTTCACAGTGCATAGATCTTTCAAAAATTTAGCATAGGAAGAAACATGTTTAATAGCATCCAGTATAGGTATATTGATTCCTACCTGTTTAAAAGTTTTAAAAATTTCAGAGTTGTGATTGACTTTCCTTTGTTTGGTCATGGCTTGAGGAAATGGAAGTGCTGGTGGAGAATTAGTCTTTTCTTTGTAATTTTTAGTTTCAACCCCTTCCTTACCCTCAGAGATTGACTCATCATCTTTCTTATAAGGTTCAAGCGAGGGTTTTTCAATAACCTTACCACTACGAAGAGTAGTGATTGATTTGACGTGATCCATGTGTTGGTTTCTAGAACTACTTGTATTTGCATTGTATTGCCCCTTAGGATTTTGTTATGGTTGAAATGAAAACATACCTTTCTCTTGAAAACTCAAAGAAGATGTCAATTTTGCAAGAGTATGTTTAAAATCTGTCATGTTTTGAGCAAGTTGAGTATTGATTGTCTCTTTCTTTTCAATGAATGCGTACAATGTTTCCTCAAGATTTCTTCTAGGAGATGGAGTATAAAGAGGTGCATATCCATGAGAATTTTAGAAATTGTGGTATGCTTGAAACGATGGTTGTGAAGTTTGTGCATTATTATCTTACTCTTCTAACTAAAATTTTGGTGATTTCTCCAACCAGGGTTGCATGTTTGTGAGTATGAGTTGTGGTTGGCTTTTTGGAAACTACTTAAAGCATGAGTTTGTTCATGGAGACATTCCTTAAAAGAAGGCAAGGTTAGACAATTATTAGTTGAGTGTTTATTTGTTTCACATATTTGACACACAATGTTTTCAACAGATTTTAATTGACCACTTCTTTTTCAATTTTAGTGCCTCGACTTTTCTAGCTAAAGATTCAAACTTGACTTGAAGGTCATGATCTTTCCTAAGGTTGTACACACCTCCACTAGATGTATGAGGTTGAGTTTTACTCGGTGCCTCATAAGTACCCGTGGTATCCCAATTTTGAGCATTTTCAACCAATAAGTCTAAGTACTCCATTACTTCATCAGGGTCTTTATCTTCAAAAATTTCATTGCACATTAATTCAACCATTTGCCTATCTTTAGGTGTTAACCCTTCATAAAAATGTGAAAACCAATCTCCATGTTTCAAAACCATGATAAGGATAAGTACTAAGCAAGTCTCGATACCTATCCCAACATTGGTAAAATGTTTCTCCTGGTTTTTTAGTCAAAGTGGTGCTTTGTCTTTTAAAGAGTTTGTTCAATGAGATGGGAAAAACTTCTTTAAAAACTGTTGTTGCATTTCATCCCAAGCACGAATGGATCCTGGTCTCAAATTTTATAGCCATGTTTTAGCTTTATCTTTTAATGAAAAAGGAAAAAGCTTTAATCTGATGGTGTTCAAGCTACAATTTAAATTATTATATATGTTGCAGACCTCCTCAAATTCCCTTAAATGCAAGTATGGATTTTCCAATTCTAAGCCATGAAAAAAAGGTAAAAGTTGAATAATACGTGGCTTAAAATTAAAATGAGATGCATCGAGAGGAAAAACTATGCATGATAGTGCACTTGTTCTTGTGGGATTCAAGTGGTCTCTAAGTGTTGTAGTATAGTTATTCTCATTATTCTCATTATGAAGTAATTGATTATCTTCTTCGACCATACTTTCTGAAAATGATGAGGATACCCTAGAAAGTCTACCACTTGATGTACATGACCACACTCTCATGCACGTGTAGGAATAGAATAAAAGAAAAACAAAAACAAAAAAAAAACAATAGAAAAGAAACAAAGTTATGTACAAGAAAAATGAAAATAAAAAATAAAATAAATATTATAATTTATACAAAACTTACTTCCTCGGCAACGACGCTAAAAACTTGATACGGCGAAAAGATTGATGTCTTCTTCCAAGTGCATGGGTGTCGAAGTAATAAATAACTCAGCAAGACCGGGGTTGAACCATAGGGAGGTTAATTGTACAAATTATAAATAATAATACAATAACAATAACAACAACAACAACAACAATAATAATAGTAGTAGTAGTAGTAAAAAAAAGAAGAAGAAGAAGAAAAGTTGATGAGAACTTTGAGATGGAAAATTAATGTAAAAATTAAATAATGATAATAACAAATATCAAGGTTAGAGGTTCCACTAATGGTATGTCAAATAAGTATAGTATAAACTCTTATTATTCAATTAGAAACCACATACAAAGGAGGTTCCGATCAGATTATATATTGTTAACATGATTACATTAGTTATCTTATTTGATTAATGCTAATACTTGTAAATCTCGTCAAGCATTCATGATTATAACTTATGTTAACAACAAATCAAGTTCCTTTCATAACTCAGGTGTCAGTTATACCATACATTATACCATACAATATGAGTTATGAAAGTGCCAAGCATTTATTATACCAAGTATTATACTACATAAATCAAGATTAGTCATTTAACAAGCAAAGTATTAAAGAGTGAACAAGATAACAAATACAAAAAATATTAGTATTAAACATTAAAGACTATATTAAGTTTACATTATACTTATTCTTACACCATTAGTGTAACCTTTTCACCTTGACATAATAAACTTAACAAAATATTATGAAAGAAAGAAAAATAAATAAACAAAATAAGAACATATATAAGATAAAAGTTAACTAAGTAAATGAAAGGCATAAACATGATATTAATGAAAGCAAAGTATAAACATTACAAAGAATACAAAGAGAGAAAGTAAGAGCATAATCTTGATCTGGAAACCATGATACCTAAATGCATGGCAAATGCCTCCTTTTATAGGCCAAAATTGGGAACTATTGATTTGATGACTAATTGATGAACAGGTGGCCAACTTTTGACTTCGTGACAATCCTTATTGTTTCTTGTCTGCCCAAAATGTCATTGATAACATCAAAATTAGAGCCATTTGAAAACATGAAAGTTGAAAAAAATTGTTTCAGATTTCTTGTGTAAAAAATTTAACTCATTTTGACGTCTAACACTCCAGATATGGCCAAACTATTAAATAGTGGTCGGGCTGAAGAACAAATTTAGGCTTTTTTGTTGTTGCAGCTATTTGGACTTGGAAATGGTCTTTTTAGATCTTAAGCTCCTATGAAAGTTGTAGGCCTATCTCTTACCTTTTCATCCATATAAAGTAGACCTAAATCTGAGATCTATAGCTCCAGATATGACCGAATTACCGAATAGTGTTCCAGTTTGGATTGCATCGACATCTCTTTTCTAAGTTTGGCCATCTCTTTATCCTTTCAATTTTAGTTCTTAAATTCATCAATCAATCCTTTTATTTATGTGATAGGCCTGCATTTAAAATGAACATTTACCATAAATTAAAGGTATCTTATATTATTAGATATCTTATTATAAAGCATGCTTTAGTTAAGGAGTTATTGATATTTCAAGTGCAAAATGATGATATAAAACCTTGATAAAAATACACTTTTTAGTATCAATCAGTAAACACAATATGGACTTTAATATTTGATACTAAAATGTTTTATATTTGTTATCCTGTTCTCTTAATAATTTGCTTGTTAAATAGTTAATCTAGATTTATGTTGTATAACACTTGGTATAACAAATACTTGACATTTTCATAGTCTAGGCATATGATATAACCTATATGTCTACTATGAAAGGAACTTGATTTTTTGTTAACATAAGTTATAATCATGAATGCTTAACAATATTTACAAGTATTAGCATTATTCGAATAAGATAACTAATGTAATCATGTTAACAATTCATAATCCAAGTAGAACTTTCTTTGTGTATGGTTTCCAGTTGAATAATAAAAGTTTATATTATACTTGTTTGAAATACCATTAGTGGATCCTCTAACCTTGACATTTGTTGTTATTATTATTTAATCCTTATATTGATCTTCCATCTCAAAGTTTATATTATACTACTATGATTACTATTACTATTACTATTACTATTACTATTACTATTACTATTACTATTACTATTACTATTTTTGTTGTTGTATTATTGTTGTTTATAATTTATATAGTTAACTTCCTTGCGGTTCGACCCTGGTCTTACTGGGTTATTTATTATTTCGATACTCTTACATTTAGGAGAAGACATTAATCTTTTGTTTGTGTTAAGTTTTTTGTGCTATTATTAGGGAGGTAAATTCTTATATAAATTATAGTATTTATTTTACTTTCTCTTTTTATTTTTCTTGTATCTAACTTTGTTTCTTTTGTTTTATTTCTTCTTCTTTTGTTTTCTTCTTCCTTTTATTCTATTCCTACACGTACATAAAAGTATAGTCATGTACATTAAGTGGTAGACTTTATAGGATATTCTCATCATTTTCAGAAAATATAGCTAAAGAAGATAATCAGTCGTTTCATAATGAGAATAACCATGTTAGAACATTTAGAGACCATATGAATCGCACAAGAACAAGTGCATCATCACGCATAGTTTTCCCTTCTGATGCATCTTATTTTAATTTTAAGTTAGCTATTATTAAACTTTTATCTTTTTTTCATGGCTTAGATTTAGAAAATTCATACTTGCATTTAAAGGAATTTAAAGAGATCTATAATACTTATAATGACTCAAATTTTAGCATGAACACCATCATATTAAATCCTTTTCTTTTTTCATTAAAAGATAAAGATAACACATGGCTATAAAATTTGAGACCTAGATCCATTCGTGCTTGAAATGAAATGCAACAACAGTTTTTAAAGAAATTTTTCCCTTCTTATAGAATAAACTCTTTCAAAAGACATATCATATCACTATTTTCAGTCAAAAACTAAAAGAAATATTTTATTAATATTGGAATAGATATCAAGACTTAGTGAAAGTGATGATTTGTTTTTTGAAAGAGTTTATTCTATGAGAAGAGAAAAACTTCTTTAAAAATTGTTATTGCATTTCATCCTAAACACGAATAAATTAAGGTCTTAAATTTTATAGCCATGTTTTAGCTTTGTCTTTTAATGAAAAAGAAAAAAACTTTAATCTGATGGTGTTCATGCTACAATTTGAGTTATTATAGGTATTACAGACCTCCTTAAATTCTCTTAAATGTAAGTATGGATTTTTTGAATCTAAGCCATGAAAAAAAAGTAAAAGTTGAATAATACCTCACTTAAAATTAAAATGAGATGCATCAAGAGAGAAAAATATGCATGATGATACACTTATTCTTATGGGATTCATATGGTCTCTAAATGTTCTAATATGGTTATTCTTATTATGAAGGGATCAATTATCTTCTTTAGCTATATTTTTTGAAAATGATGAGGATACCTTATAAAGTCTACCACTTAATGTAAGTGACTACACTCTCATGCACGTGTAGGAGTAGAAAAAAAAGAAGAAGAAAATAAAAGAAGGATAAACAAAATAAAAAAAGTGAAAAAATAAAATAAAATAAATATTATAATTTGTACAAGAACTTATCTTCCCGGCAACGACGTCAAAAAGTTGACACGACCAAAAAATTGATGTCTTCTCTGAAGTATAGGAGTGTCCAAGTAATAAATAACCCTACAAGACTACGGTCGAGGCACAGGAAGTTTAATTATATAAATTATAGATAACAATAATATAACAACAACAATGACAGTAACAATAACAATAACAATAACAATAATAGTAGTAGTAATAGTAGTAGTAGTAATACTAGTAGTACTAATAATGATAATAATAGTAATAGTACTATAATAATAATAATAATCAAGAAGAAGAAGTTGATAAGAACTTTGAGATGAAAGATTAACGTAAAGATTAAACAGTGATAACAACAAATGTTAAGGATAGAGGATCCACTAATGGTATGTCAAACAAGTATAATATAAACTTTTATTATTCAATTAGAAACCACACACAAAGGAGGTTTCAATCAGATTATAAATTGTTAAAATGATTACATTAGTTATCTTATTCAAATAATGCTAATACTTGTAAATATTGTCAGGCATTCATACTTATAACTTATGTTAACAACAAATCAAGTTCCTTTCATAATATAGGTGTTGGTTATACCATACAATATGGGTTATGAGAGTGTCAAGTATTTGTTATACCAAGTATTATATAATATAAATCTAGATTAGTCATTTAATAAGTAAAGTATTAAAGAGTAAACAAGATAACAAATACAAAACATGTTAGTATCAAACATTAAAGTGCATATTAAGTTTACACTATACTTATTCTTACACCATTAATATAACCTTTTCACCTTGACATAATAGACTTAACTAAACATAACGAAAGAGAGAAATATAAATAAACAAGATAAGAACATAAATAAGATAAAAGTTAACCAAGTAAATGAAAGGAAATGAAAGACATAAACAAGATATTAATCAAATTAAAACTTAAAAATACAAAAATACAAAGAGAGAAAGTAAAAGCATGATCTTGATCTGGAGACCAAGATGACTAAATACATGGCAAATGCCTCCTTTTATAAGCTAAAATTGGAAGCTATTGATTTGATGACTAATTGATGAATGGATGACCAACTCTTGAGTTGTTGACAATCCTTGTCTTCTTTTGTCTATCTAAAACGTCATTGATAACGTCAGAATTAAAACCACTTGAAAATATAAAAGTTGTAAATAATTATCTCATATTCTAGAAAAAAAATAAAGGTCATTTGGACTTCTAGAACTCTAGATATGGGTCAAACACTAAACAGTGTGTTTGTTATAGGACAGATTCAGACTTCTTTGTTGCTGATATAATTTGAACTTGAAAATGATCTCTTTAAATCTTAGGCTCCATATGAAAGTTGTAGGCCTATATCTTACCTTTCCATCCATATAAAGTAGACTTAAATCCAAGATCTACAACTCCAGATATGACCTATATATCGAATTGTATTTCGGTTTGAACTGCACCAACATCTCTTTTCTAAGTTTGACCATCTCTTTCTCTTTTCAATTTCATTTTTTAAATTCATCAATCAATCCTTTTATTTATATGATAGGTCTATATTTAAAGTTATCTTATATTATTAGATATGTTATTATAAAACATGCTTTAGTTAAGGAGTTATTAATACTTCAAATGCAAAATGATTATATAAAACCTTGATAAAAATACACTTTTAAGTATTAATCACAGAGCTTATAGAGGAGCATCCAAATATTATAAAAAATAGAATTAAAAGATTTAAATATGCAAGTTTTGACCTTTTGGTATTATTTTATCCATAACAATAGCTACAAAATGAATTTTAATGCGATGCTATGATTTTTTTTGGTTTTTTTCTCTCTAGGGTTTTGGCTAATAAAAAAAAGGAAGAAAAGAATGATTTTTGATTATTCTTAGTTATGTGTTTGATTAACAAGAAGAAGAAGAAGAAAATCAGTTTTGATAGGAAAAAGTCTTAAAGTTGCCAAAAACTTACTTACAAAACAAAAAATTATGTTCATCTTTGTGACTTAAGAAATATAACACACACACATATAGAAGAACAAAAGAAAGAAGAATCAAAATCACAATCTTGAAAGGATTATTTGAGAAAAAATTTAAAATTATAGGATCTTGCATGAACTAGGGTTAAACCGAAACCTGTCTTGGAAATTCTTGGTAATTTTGATTGATTTCTTACAAATTTAGGTAGACAAGAATTATCTTGCATAAATTTATTTAGCTTCTTAATTTCTTACACCATTTTTCTTTATTTTCTTAAATTTTATAGTTTTTGTTGTTTCTTAATAATAACTCTTTCTTTTATTTCATGTCTTTATTTTCATCATTATATTCACACAAACTTACATTGTTACTCGTAAGTTTATGTTTAATTTATATTTTGAAAAGTTTTAATAATTATTGATTCTTAAGCCTTTAAACAAAAAATAAACCATTGCGAATTTGGTTAATTATTTGATAAGTTGCCTACTTTAAGAATCAAAGTACAAGAATAGAATGGTAAAAGGTGTTACGAGACTATTAGAGTGAAAAACCTAATAATTTACGTGAAACATGAGATAAATGAATTTTATTATAAGAGTAAACATATGAGATTTGTGTGAGAAAAGAATTTCTTTGGTACTAACCTTTATTTTAAGTATAAGCAATGTTTTTAAAAAGTGTTAAACAAAAGGGCAAAACTATGGAGGAAAGGCAAGACATAATGGAAGCTATGATAGAGGTGTCAATAAATAAGTTTGATGTGATGATTAATAGACTAGGATAGAGTTCTTAATCATAAAAAAAAAAAAGAAGTGAAATTGCTTACCATTAGGGTTATAGTGAATGATGAAAGTGTGGATGATAATTTTGTAGAAGAAGAGGAGAAGGATTGTAACATCTTACATGAGATTACAAAAATGATATAGTTGATTATAGTAAAAAATTTGAAATGCAATAAAGTCTTGTGTATAAGTCATGACCTAGGAGGAGAATAAAAGATAGGTCACAACCAATTAATATATTTGAGCAAGATAGGACTTCTAAGAAGCATGATGGTATAAATCATAATTTGGGTGGAATTAAACTCTAAATTTAAGGATTTCAAGGAAGGAGTGATATAAAGGCTTCCTTGAACGAGGAAAAAAATTGGAATTTGTGCTTGATTTCCATGGGTATTCGAAAGGAAAAAAATGTTAAATTGGTTATGGTTAAATTCACCGATTATACAATTAATTAATGGGATCAACTTATTAAAAGTAAAAGATATGTTGGAGAAAGATCAATTAAAACTTGGAAGAAGATGAATACAATCATGAGAAAAACATTTATGCCTACTCATTATTATAGGGAGATCTATAATAAATTGCAAACCTTATCTTAAGGTTTTATGAGTGTGGATAAGTACTTTAAAGAGATGAAAGTAGTTATGATTAAAACTAATATTTATGAGGATGGAAAAGCCATAATAACTAGGTTTTTGAATAGATGGAATAAAGATATTACTAATGTGATGGAATTGCAACATTATATAGAGATTTAAGATATAGTACACATAATTGTAAAAGTGAAGAAATAATTTATCAGAAAAGGTAATGCAAAACTTAATGGATATTTAAGCTCTTTCTTTAATTGAAAGTGAAATTTTAGGAGAGGGGGCAATGTTTAGGTGAAACCAATAACTATATCTAAAGTAATTGAACCTTCTTTTATTAGGAATTATGTTGTGACTTTGAAAGAAAAAGGGAAAAATATTGCTCAGCTAAAGGATAAACAAGAGATTAGGTGTTCTTGATTTCAAGAGTTTGGGTGTTATGCACATGAATGTCGAAATAAGAGAATTATAGTTATAAAAGATGATGGCAAAATGGAATCTACTAGTAAGGATGTTTGAGTGTTCAAGTTTCTAAAGAGGGAGTAGAGCAACAAAGAAAGAATATTTCTCATACTAGGTGCTACATTGATAATTAGGTATGTAATATGATGATTGATAATAGTAGTTGTACTAATATTGCTATTTCAACTTTGGCTAGAAAGTTAAACATGAATAGATTTAAGCATTCTAAGTTATATAAGCTTTAATGATTAAATGAAAATGGAGAAGTTAAGGTGACTAATAAGGTTTTGGTTTCATTCACATTATAAAAATTTAATGACGAGGTTATTTATGATGTTTTTTCTATGTATACTGCATATTTATTATTGGGGAGACCTTGAGAATTTAATAGAAATGTTAAGCATGATAGGTTAAGAAATAAGTATATCATGGAATTTTTTTTTAAAATATTTACACGTAGGATGAGTCATAAGCATGAGATAATTGAGGGAAGAGTTTCAGCCATTAGAAATAGGTTTGAAGATTTCAAGAAAAAAAAATATGAAGAAGGCTGAAAGTGGAGAAAATGAGTAGAGAAAAGAAAGTAAGGGTGAAAAAAAGAAAAGTCTATAGAAAAATTAAAAAAACAATTTAATTTTTACAAAACAAAATGACCTTACTCAAGCCTATCATTCTAATATGCCTATGATTTTATTTTTATATAACGAGATATATTTTAATTTTGATTATTTGAATTCTTATGTTTATATTGTTGTTAAAGTTTTTTATATAGGAATTTGAGATTTTTTTTCCTAATGGTTTGCCACCAATTCGAATGAGTGAATCTCAAATTGATTTTATGCTACAAGCATTAATTCCAAACCAACTAGTCTATAAAAATAATCCTGAGAAGATTAAAAAGCTTATAAGACAAATAGAAAAGTTGATGTTGAATATGGTACATTCAAGAAAGTATGAGTCTTTGTACAATTCTAATGTTACTTATGCCTAAAAAGGATAATTGATTGATACTTAAAAGTGTATTTTTATCAAGAATTGAAGAAATAACTCTTTAACTAAAACATGTTTTATAATAATATATCTAATAATATAAGATACCTTTAATTTATGGTAAATGTTCATTTTAAATGCAGGCCTATCACATAAATGAAAGGATTGATTGATGAATTAAAGAACTGAAATTGAAAGGATAAAGAGATGGCCAACCTTAAAAAAGAGATGTTGGTGCAATCCAAAATGGAACACTGTTCGGTAATTGAGTCATATCTGGAGATATGGATCTCAGATTTAGGTCTGATTTATATAGATAAAAAGGTAAGACATAGGCCTACAACTTTCATATAGAGCCTAAGATCTAAAAAAGTCATTTTCAAGTCTAAATTATTGTAACAAGAAAGAAGCTTGAATCTGTACTCCGGCCTAAGCACTGTTCAGTATTTTGGCTATATCTGGAGTTCTAGAAGTTGAAATGAGCTGAATGTTTTACACAAGAAAGCTGAGATAATTTTCTACAACTTTTATGTTTTCAAGTGGCTCTAATTTTGATGTTATCAATAATGTTTTGGGTAGACAAGAGAAGATAAAGATTGTCACCAAGTTAAGAGTTGATCACCCACTCATTAATTAGTTATCAAATCAATAGTTCTCAATTTTGGCCTATAAAAGGAGGCATTTGCCATGCATTTAATCATCTTGGTGTCCAGATCAAGATCATATTCTTGTTTTCTCTCTTTGTATTTTTTGTAATGTTTATGCTTTGCTTTTATTAATATAGAGTTTTCTCTTTTTGTATTTTTTGTAATGTTTATGCTTTGCTTTCATTAATATCAAGTTTATGCCTTTCAATTCCTTTCCTTTGCTTTGGTAACTTTTATCTTATTTATATTCTTATTTTGTTTATCTATTTTTCTTTCTTTCATTATGTTTAGCTAAGTTTATTATGTCAAGGTAAAAAGGTTATACTAATGTTGTAAGAATAAGTATAATATAAACTTAACATGGACTTTAATGTTTGATATTAACATGTTTTATATTTGCTATCTTGTTCACTCTTTAATACTTTGGTTGTTAAATGACTAATCTTAATTTATGTTGTATAACACTTGGTATAACAAATGCTTGACACTTTCATAACCCATACTGTATGATATAACCAACACCTGAGCTATGAAAGGAACTTAATTTGTTGTTAACATAAGTTATAATCATGAATGCTTGACGAAATTTACAAGTATTAGCATTAATTAAAAATGACGACTAATGTAATCATATTAACAATCTATAATTTGATTGGAACCTCTTTTGTGTGTGGTTTCCAATTGAATAATAAGAGTTTATACTATACTTGTTTGACATATCATTAGTGGATCATCTAACCTTGATCATCGTTGTTTAATCCTTACTTTAATTTTCCATCTCAAAGTTCTCACCAATTTTTCTTCTTCTTCTTTATTGTTGTTGTTGTTATTGTTGTTATTATTACTATTACTATTACTACTACTAATAGTAGTATTATTAGTATTATTATTGCTACTATTATTATTGTTGTTATTGTTACTATTGTTGTTGTTTATAATTTGTACAATTAAACTCCTTGTGGTTCGACCCTGGTCTTGCCGAGTTATTTATTACTTCGACACTCCTGCACTTATGAGAAGACATCAATATTTTAGTGGTGTCAATAATATTTGGCATATATACATTGACTGCAAAGCCATTAACAACAATATAATAAAGTATAAACATTTTATCTATAGATTAGATGATATGTTTAATGAGTTATATGGTTTTTCTGTGTTTTCTAAAATTGATTTGAAAAGTTGTTATTATCAAATTAGATTTAAAAAAGAAGATAAATGATAAACAACATTAAAACTAAATATGGATTGTTTGAATAGTTAGTAATGCCTTTTGATTTGTTTAATACCTTTAGTACATTCATGAGGTTAATGAATCATGTATTGAGATCTTTCATTGCAGAAATTTTTTTATTATGATGATATTTTGATTTATAACAAAGGATTAAATGAGTATATTAATTACATGGAAAAAACTATGTTTTTAGGTTATGTTGTTAGTGCAAAAGAGATTGAGATGGATGAGACAAAGATCAAGGTCATTCAAAAATGACCTACAACTAAGACGGTAAGTGTGGTAAAATGTTTTACTTCTTAATAGTTTAGCTAGTTTTTACTTAAAATTTGTTAAAGATTTTAGTATTCTAGTTGTACCATTGATTGAAGTTGTAAAGAAAATAGTAGGATCTAAATGAGATGATTTCAAGAAGAGACTTTTAACTTGTTAAAAGAAAGATTGATTTTGATCTCATTGCTTGCTTTACCTGACTTTATAAAAACTTTGAAATTAAGTATGATGTCTGAGGTATAAGTATTGGAGCAATTTTAATATAAAAAAAATAACCCATAACTTATTTTAGCAAGAAGCTTAACAAATCAACTTTTAATTATCCAACATATGATAACTAGTTGTATGCATTAATGAAAAAGTTGAAAGACTTGACAAAATTATTTTTAGCCTAAGGAGTTTGTAATTATATACGAATCATTAATCTTTAAAATATTTAAAGAGACAAGGTAAGTTGAATAGACAACATGTCAAGAGAATTAAATTCATTAAGACATTCCTATATATTATTAAATACAAGCAATGCAAGGAAAACATTGTTGTAAATGCAAACATTGTTGTAAATGCATTATCTTGAAGGTATATTGTTTTTAATAACTTGAATACTAAACTTTAAGGATTTGAACATGTAAATAAATTATATTTGGATGATGATAACTTTGGTCAAGTTTCTGGACAATATAAACATTCATTTGGTAATTATTTTATGCATGATGAATTTTTATATAAAGAAAAGAGATTGTACATGTCTAAATATTCATTGTGTGAATTTCTTATAAGGGAAGCTCATGAAAGCAATTTAATGGAACATTTTAGGAGTAGCTAATATTTTAGTATATTGCATTTTTATTGGCCTAATATGAAAGTGGATGTCTAAAAAATATGTGATAGATCTATAACATGTAAACATGTCAAGTCTAAAATTATGCCTCATAGTTTGTACATATCTTTATTAGTATTTAAAGAATCTTAAATTGTTATATTTATGGATTTTGTTTTAGGGTTACCTAGGTCTGAAAAGAATAGAAATTTAATATTTGTTATTGTAGATAAGTTTTCTAAGATGACACATTTCATATTATATCATAAAATTAATGATGCAACAAGTATAATAGATTTTTTCTCAAGAAAATAGTTCAATTATATGGTGTTTTAAAAAGCATTGTAATTGATAAAGATGTTAAATTTTAAGCTATTTTTGAAAAATTTTGTGAAATGAGTTATGAATAAAATTATTATTTTTTATTATTTGTCATCTATAAACAGACGACTAAATAAAAGTTTAACTTTATTGTTAAAAATTATTATCTAAATTTTTTTGGATAAAAAAATTTGTTTTAATAATAATAAAAAAATATATATTATTAAAGATTTGCACAGCAAGATACAAGTTTTACTAAAAAATTTAAGTGGTTTTTTGCAACTTCTTTCGAATTTACAATTTGACTACAAAAAGTCTTATTAATTAAAAAAAAAATGTCCCCGTAAGCAGCTGCTTTGCAAAAATAAGGTGGTGCTTTGGAGAGCAAAAATGACGTCGTTTGGACAAAAGTATAGTAAGGTTTTCCGACTTTCGCTTGATTTCCACTATGGTTTCATACGTTTTATCTTTTACATAATGATTTAAACGTGTCTATTCTAATAACAGTGATAATTTTAAAATAAATATTTTCATCTATTAATTTTAATTTTTGTTGACGAAAAAGGTCAGGCTTGCTTCAAAGGCAGTCGCTTTATTATACAATACATGCAGTTTAGACAGAAAACATTATCTAGCACACACCAAGGATTCAATCAAGGAACGCCTAATACTTTTATGGTCCAATTAAAAATATTAATACATTGAGTACCTATCTGTGAATCAAAAATGGATGGAGGACTAATCTGAGGTTTCCCTAAACACAACCGAAAACCCATCAATATATTTTTGTTGCTCAGCCTCCAGCAGTAAAAGATTTCGATTTTCTTCCAAAAAATTGAATGGAGCCTGACAGGTATTTAAATTGATGTTTTGGGCTTTCGAAATACTTTAGTTGGCTCTCAGTGGGGTGCCCGTTTGTCTACAATCCGTCCCCATTAGTTTTTCTATTGAATTTTGATATATTTATATGTTTTTTTTTGCCAGGTTAAATTATCCAAGCACCTCTGCTATTACATTTGAAGTTTTGGGCCATCAACTGCAGTTCTCTCAAGTATGTTTTTTTATTGTTCGTTTCCCATATTGGAAACGTTGTTATTGTTTCTTGTAGTTTGTATTGGTTGCTATAAATTTGGAAATTTAGTGTGAGTTGTACACTTTTTGGACAATGTTTAATCACTCACGACTGGAAAAGGTGACCTGTCTGCATGTTGTCTTGGTTATGTAATAGCTACTGTGATGTTGGGGAAGGACATCAAACTCTGGATCAAAGTGAAATAGTCTGTTTTTTAATTTTTTTAAAAATAACAAATGGACATTTCTTGATATTTTGAATAAAAATATATTCTTTTCAATGGAAAGTGATGTGCAACAACAAAGTTTAGTGGCCTGTATAAAAATATAGTCTTCGATTAATTGCCTGTTTGTAATTCCTCCATCCTAAAAGTTTGGTTGCTGTTAATTTTCGGTTTCACGGCATCATTTCCTGTTGCAAATCTTTCACATGTTATGTCGCATTTAGTATCTCGTGATGTTTACCTAACAGGTGAATTTCTGGTCATGGTGATAGGATCCAAATTCGAAGCATTTAGGTACCACTGTTTGGGATGCATCAATGGTGTTGGTTAAATTTCTGGTAAGTTTAAATTTGTATTTCTTCATGTACTTGAAACTGTAGAGCACGCTCTCCCTGGTGGTATTGTTTGATTCTTGGATGTTGGACTCAGGATTCAGGGTCTGTTTCACCATGACGTGCTCAATACTCAAACAGCTTTTAGCGAACTTTAAAGAGTAGGTTGTTTCTGTAAAGAGTTTGCTTCTAAGAAAATTCATCATTTCATTGCAGTAAGGCAGCTAAAAAACTTATCATGCAGGAAGCATTTTGCTACCCTGCTTTTCAGTGCTATTCTTCCTAGTGCAGCATGGCACATTAACCCTTATAAATTTAAGTTGATCTTATTTAGGCATTTCTTGTTATTGGGATAAATCTTTTTCTAGTTCAGTTGTATTTTGCCTGGATACTTTCTGAAGATCCCTGATGGATTGTTTGAGGGATTTGATCATCTTTATTTTTTTATCTCATTTTGTTCTGCACAAAGAGAAGAAAACAAGAGATGATGGTTATTACCAGCAAAACTGTGGAACAAATCTTCCCATTATCTTCCAATTTATTTCTATAAATTTAAAGATGGATTTAATTTCTTTGGAAAACTGCAAGATAAGAACAAGATGTGTGTGTGAGAGAGAGTGAGAGAGAGACTTCACTAAAGATAGTGGCTGGCTTTTTAACTTATGAATATGTTAATGAACATTTGATTGAAAGCTCACTTCACTAGAAGATTATGCTTTTCATTTTTGAAAGGCTACTCATACATTACCTGTAACATAAATCAATAAATATTTTAGATCTAAAGACATGAATCCACCCTTCACTGGTTGTTTCAGGAAAGGAATTGCAGAAGGGGAAGGTTTTGTCCATCCAAACTGAAAGGAAAACGAGTTATTGAACTTGGAGCAGGATGTGGAGTAACTGGATTTGGTGGGTTTCTTTTCTTTCCCCCTTTTTCATTTTTAGCTAGTGAAATAGTGTTTCAAACATGTCATTTTACTTGCCTTGTCAATTCGACATAGATCCAGTTTTATCTAACTTTAAAAGGTCGTTTGCCTCATAGTTTGATTTAAGCTGCTCATTCCAGGGATGGCACTGCTGGGATGTGATGTAATTGCAACTGACCAAATAGAGGTTTTGCCACTGCTAATGAGAAATGCTGAACGCAATACTTCAAGAATAATGCAGAAAGATTCCAGTTCAGGTGTGATTGGATACATTTTGACTGGTTGTGGTCATACACTTTTATTTTTCTTATTTTTATTAAAAATATTTTTTTACTGAATAGCCAACTGCATTTTAAGATATTTTTCTGCATGCAAGTGAATTTGATGGGAAAATGCCCTAATTAGCATGGAGTTTCTCTAACCATCAGATAGAGGGTGTGCTTGGACCTCCATTACATGTAGCGTGTACCTTACATGTTTTAATGCTCGTTGCAGATTCATTTGGGTCTATCCAAGTTGCAGAATTGGACTGGGGGAACGAAGATCATATAAGGGCTGTTGATCCACCATTTGACTACATCATTGGCACTGATGTTGTAAGTTTATTTGGTGATTACATTTTGCTGAACCCGTAATGGGAAACAATATATTGCTAATTATCTTTACTTTCATAGTTTTATCTCTTCCTGGAAACCACACTTAATTTCTCATGATCACCCCATTTGACTTGCTGATTTATGGCTTCAAGAGTCCGACCTCAGGTCAATATTTTAAAGACATTGGAAAATTCATGAGCAAGCTTGACCCCATGATTTTGGTGCTATGTTAATTTCAGTTTTATTTGTTTCCAAATGCTTCAAGCCACGAACTTGAAATTCTTAGTTTCATGATGTATAATGGACTCCTAGGAGGGTTGTCACTGTTTCCTCTAACTTTTGATTTGATATGTCAGTGAACATGTTGCAACTAGTTGCAGCATGAGCACAGGGATAGCAAAGACCAACGCATGCTCCTAGTCAATGCTCCAAAGGCTTAAACACTGTTCATTGAATAATTTACTGAAAGATTTTTTCAATCTGTGTCGCATTTGCCATTTGATGAATTTCCCAAATACGGTACCATGTAATCACACAATAAATTGTTGAATCAACATCATGAATGCGATAGAATGCATAAAAAAGCCTGAAGTAATAAGATAGTTTTTTTCTGTTGCTATTGGAAAAATAAAGTAAATTAGTAAATCCATTTTCTTATCCATCTTATGCTAAGATGTTTAATTTGTGATTCTTATGATGATATGAATCTTTAGCTCTATACTTGAACCTGCTTCAGTGAAGGGTTTGATTTTCACCTTCTTTGCATCTAAGGTTTATGCAGAGCATCTCTTGGAACCACTGTTGCAGACACTACTTGCTTTATCAGGACCAAAAACCACTATTTTGGTGTGTTGCTTTAAAGCTTGAAAGTTTTTTTTTTTTGTTTTTCCTTTGGAAACTTGACTATAATGCTTTTACTTATTACTAAACTTGTAGTTGGGGTATGAGATCCGTTCTACCAATGTCCACGAGCGAATGCTCGACATGTGGAAAAAAAACTTTGAGGTGAAAGCTGTTCCAAAAGCAAAGGTATGTTCATTATGGTAATAAATACTTATGGCTTAATGAGATATTCATATGCTGTACACGACATTTCCAAATAAAATTCTTGGACCGAATTATGAAGGGTTATGAAACTGGAGACAAAATCTGGTAAAAATTAGGACTTTATGTGATCCTTTAACTATTTCTCACTGCTACTTTCCGTCCGTAAGTGTTCTTTAAGTGTAAATATTTAGGAAACACCATCTTATAACATATTATTCCGTACACTGGTTGTTAACAATCTAAGATGCCAGCTTAGTCATTAGACCTGCATCGTAAATACATGTGGCTTTAGCTGGAGTACTAGTCAACGCATTGTCTAGTGATTGGACCTTCATAATTAATGCCTTCACCCTTTGAAGTCGTTGTAACCACTTTGTCCCATGCAGATGGACACCAATTACCAACATCCCAGTATTCAACTTTACATCATGGGATTGAAGCCTCCAGCTGGGATCATAGGAAACAGGATTTCGGAGCTTGAGCAACAAACTGATGAGGTTGAAGAGGTACTGAAAGATGATGAGAATGGTGGGAGTAGTAATACCGAGAATAGGTTGGAAGATTGCAGCAGTGAAAAGGTTCATGAAGATTGTGAGCTAGCGATGAAAATTCCAAATGGAAAACTTACTGATTGGGAAGCAAGAAGATTAGGGTCAATGACTGCTCGACTTCTTCAAGATGTAAAGATAACATGAAGCCTTCAGCTTGGAATTTGCAACCTATCTTTTGTACTCTCAATGCTTGTTTGCAATGGATCTTCCCCATGTCTCACATTATTTGAGTGTCTCATTATTGTCTAATTTCATGGAATGGTTGTGGAATGCTTAGGAAGTAAGGTGCAGCAAATGATATGGCATGGCATTGCCAAAATCAATAGAAATGTTGACCTCTTGAAACTGGTGGATTTGTTGCCGTAATTTGCTTTTTTATCACGACACATGGTGCCATCTGGGGTGGTGGGAAATAAGATTTGGAAAAGTAGAGTTAAGAGCTCCGTGTCAGTATTCTGAAGCTGCAGTCATTGCATTATATGTTGGATGAGTTGGGATGTGCAGTGCTTCATCCTGAGTAGTGATCTTTTCTGAATAAAGCGAAGTGTATTTCAATTTTTAAAGCTGTTTTGAAGATATTGTAATGGTCTAAGAAAATGGAGAGGATTTGTGAGACATATATATGTAGCCTTGTAGGTCATCAATTTGGTCATTTGGACACAAATCTTTCATCCAAATGATTTAACCTGGCCTCAAAATTGCATCCAATGAATTTGCGCCTGCTGAGACCTCACACTGTTTTCCTTGGTTTCTCGCTGTGGAACTGGATCTGATGTCCACACTACGATGATCCATTCCTTCGTCACCGTAGTTGCCTGACTCTTTTTTTTTCCTCCTGTTCCTCATTTGACCACTCATCAAGTTGGACGTCCAAGGAAACACGGAGGGATATTGAATGCCCTAAACACAATCAAGATTTGCATTTTAGCCTGGTTATTTAAGAATATGCTCAACCTTTACACATTTTTCTTTGCTTTAGAAAGAGTAGCAGGATTGCATTTAGACTTATAATCACCGAGGGTGGTTGCTAAAGCAAGGCAATATGCATACACAAAGAAAGGTGCAACTCGTTTAAATTGGAGGCTTCTACTTCAACCTACATTTCCGAACACAAATTTTTCGAAATCAACTTCTTTTGGGGTAGATAAGGCTTTGTAGCCTCCTTTCGATCTGTGTGTTGGGCTGAGCAAAGCTCACTACTTTTGGTTGATGAAAGGCAGCTGAGTGACTAACTAACAAAAACCAAATTCAGCTGTCCTCGGCTAGAGTTAAGCTGTGCATCAATGAGATAAACAGATTACAGTGTGCAATAAATATTATAGTAATGCCGTCCAAAGCTGCCTGGATCTTCCAAAAAGAATCAAATCGCATAACACATGCTTAACTTTTCCTTGCCAGGAGATGGACTTGTAACATGCACACAAAAGGGAACAAGAATGGGATAGTATCGTATTGGTAGCAAGAAATGTTTTACAGTGATTCGGAAAATGAAAATGAACCTGCACAATGTAGTAGGAATTCCTATTAAATAGAGGCTGTTGTAGAATGGTTGTGTATTGCTTGCCGAAGAACTTGACTGCTGTTGATGTTTGCGGGCGAGCTTCTATGAAATGCAGAATTCACAATTGAAAACTGATCCATGTAGATTCCCAAGTATGAAATGAGTGGGTCTGCCCGACTCTTGTCTATAACAAATTTCAGGTGTTGAGACTCTACATTAGGAAAATGCAACAGCCTTTGATATCCAACTGTAGTGCCATTAATCACCATCCTCCAGTCCCCGTCTTCATTCAAGACCTCAAGATGGAATGCCATAATTCGCTGTCCCATGTGAATTGGTTCTTGTACTTGCAAAACATTGAAAGATACCGACTCTTGAAGGTTTAAGTGTAATGCCCAATCAGATACATTCTCCTCGGGTGCCCAATAGGTGTAAATGCCTTCTTTGAAGATGTTATAGGGATCAAAGCGAGAATCACCAATGCTGCCTCGTGTGCTGCTAACATTAAGAATGGCATTCCCAGCTAGATTATCAGAAAATATGGACCTTCGGAGTTCAGAAAATTCTTTAAGTACTTGAATGTCTTCATCTGATATAAGACCTGAAGAGTTTGGGGGCACATTTAGTAACAAGAGACAGTTTCTGCCAACAGATTTGTAGTATATGTCAAGAAGCTTTATTGCAGATTTTGGAACTTCCGAAGCATGCCAAAACCAACCAGGTCGAATGGATACATCACACTCAGCAGGCACCCAGTCATGACCTGATGGGTCTCCTCCCTGTGAGTATCTGTTGAATAGACAATAAAAAGCGAGACAAAAATATGAAAATTTGATTCTGTATGCAAGAAAAACTTGAGGAGCAGAAAGTGCAGGGGAAAAAATCTGTGCACTCCCACCAAAAGAGGGAGCCAATTTTTCTGCAGTTCTACAAAGGGGAAAAAACTATTTTTTAGTTTTATGGCAATTTTTCATAAGTATATCGTATTGGAAATCAAGTTCTTCAAAATTTGTTAATCAATTAATGCTACAATTAGTCAAGGACAAAAATCTAGAACATGAAAATGTCTCCACTGTAATTTGAAAACCAGGGAATTCTTCAGAAGTCAATAGCACCACAAGATATAAGGAAATGCATGAAAGTGCATTTCCATAATTGGATCCTTGTAGGATGGAGCCCCGGATCATGCGTAAGTTGACTATACTCATGGTGTCAATTTATTAAGCAGGCTAGTCATGAACAAGAGTTATCATTTGGCAAAACTAACATTACCATTTCCTAGCATAATGTACATTTCAAAGATACCTTGCCAAAATTCACAAACAAAATCTAGCCCTCAATTTACATCATGCTTACATGCAGGAAGAAAAGTTATAGGCTGCTATGAAGTCCTCTTAACATGATCAGCAGGGGATTAACATTCGGACTAGAGATAAGAGTCTGATCAGCAGGGGGGGGGNNGGGGGGGGGGGTGTATACTTAACAGCTGAGTTGCAGTGCTGGCAAGTTCTAACTAAACAAGTCATCTTTAGGCAGGCATGGAATCCATAGCATTGTAAACAAGCATGAACTCTTAAAAAGTGCAGACTATGAATTACTAACCAAAAGTTCAAGGCATGGAAGAGAAGGTTAGAAAGTTAACTCACACAGGATCAGTGTTTCCAATCTGGGCAGAACTCCGATTGAAAAGAGACCAGCAAGTAGACCCAGCGACACCAGCCTCATCCCCAATCCACCTTGTATCAGGACCTGCATCAGAAAAGATGATAGCCCCAGGCTGATGTTGATGAATGAGACTAAACCAACTATCGAAAAAATACTCCACGTCCTTCTCTCCCTCTCCTTTCGCACCATCCAACCATACCTCCTTTATCTCTCCATACCTGCAAAAACAAAACAAAACACAACACGAATAGTTCTTAATTACCACAAAACATAAATCTAATCAAAGACATGTTATTTCCCAGATAACACAACTGTTCAGGTTGAACTAACAACATGAATTAGATACAACAAAATGCAATAATTAAACCAACAGCTCAAATACCAAATGAAATACAGATTACAAAATAACTTAATAAAAGAAGTCGAGGAAAAACCCCAATTGATCAACGACAAGAAAGAAAACCACCTTGTCAACAACTCAGTCATTTGGCCTAAATAGAACTCATTATACTCCAAAGTCTTTCCATAACACCCCTCATGCCTATCCCATGGTGAAAGATAAAGACCCAAATCAACACCAGCCTCTTTAGCAGCCAAAGAAAGCTCCTTTAAAACATCCCCGCTTCCATTTCTCCAAGAAGTTGACTTCACAGAGTACTCTGTGTACTCACTAGGCCATAAACAGAAACCATCATGATGCTTTGCAGTGAGAATCACACGGTTAAAGCCAGAGTCTTTAGCAACCTGGACCCACTGGGTGGTATTGAGACGGGTCGGGTTGAACACAGAAGGGTCAACCTGGCCCGTACCCCACTCTGAGTCTGTAAAGGTATTGGTTCCAAAGTGAAAGAAGAGTGCCATTGATGAGAGTTGCCATTGGACTTGAGAAGCTGTTGGGATGGGTAAAATGGGAAGTGGTGGTGGCTTTCGGAGGGCACAGTGGGAAATCGGAAATGTCAAAGAGAATGAGAGACATAAGATGATCAGATTCATTGTTCTGGGTTCTGGAGCTTGGTTGTTCTCATAATGGAAGACATCAGGAAGTATTCAGAGGTCAAAAGACTTGGCTTTTAAAGTGAGACCTTTGTGAAGAGATGTTTTAGAACACTGATCACGCAAAGTGGAGGTTGTCGCTTCCTCATCTTTAATCATGCTTTGGCCAAACGCCTAATATATTAAACGAGATTTTCTTGTTTTTTATCTGTTCGTGCTATGTTTTATAGCAGGTTAATATTTTTCTAACATGAAAAAACATTTAAATAGTGATAACTTGAGTGAATTTTGATTAACTTGGAGATTACAACTTCCTTATCTATAATCATGCTTTGGCCAAACGCCTCATATATTATACTAGATTTTTTTTTCTATTCGTGATATATTATGGAGCAGGTTAATTTTTCTAATATTAAAAACATTCAAATGGTGCTAATTTAAGTAAATTTGATTAACTTGCGTTTTAAAATAACTCTAAAAAAAAATTAAAACTTATTAGTTTAATATCAAGAAATAAAATTAATTTTTTTTAAAAAAATAAAATGAAATTGAACTAATCTTCAAAACCAATAATTTTAATAAGAGATAAAGAAAATCTTGAATAAAATTTTTAACCATTAACAAATAAAAAATTAAATAGTAATTAAAATAATAAAAATCAAAGTTGATATAAAAACTAATAAAATAAAATAATGAGAGAGTAAATTGAAAAATAGAATAAAAATTAAAAAATAAAAACCAAAATTAGATAAAAATAAAATAAAATACTAAGGGACAAAATTGAAAGATAAAACAAATTAAGAAAAGAATAAAAATAAACAATTAAAAAAATAAGAAGAAATTATTAAGAGAATGAGTACAATATTTAATATAAGAACAAAATAAAATCAAATAGAAAGAGATGAAACTAGAAAAAAAATCCAAAAAAGAATCCAAATTAAAGAAAGATCAATAAAAAAAAGGATTATGATTGAATTTTTTTCTTTATTTTTTTATCAAAATAATACTATTTTTACTTTTTAACTAATTGAAAAATCAAATGATTAGCTCGGAAAAAATCATGTCAACTCCCATTGATTTTTTTCATTATTATTTTATCAAAATTATATCATTTTTACTTTTTATATAATAAAAAATCTGATTGACTATAGTAGCCCTAGTTATTCGACCCAACCCTAGAGTCGGGACATTATAGGGTCGACTCCTAGGTTTTAAAAGTATGATAAAAAAAAATAAACACTAAATATGATATCAAAATTCAATAAAACTAAACTGTAAGTGATTAAATTACAAAAAAATAAATTAATCAACAAGAAAACTCAAAATAAAAGGAATTGTAATTACGAGAATGAGAATCAAATTAAAAAAAAAATTAAGATCAAATGATTAGGGATTAAATCAAAAAATAAAATCCAAAAAAATAAAAGTAAAATAATTAAAAATTAAAAAAATAAGAATCAAATTTGATTAAAAAAATAAAAAAATCAATCATCAAGGGATAAAGTTAAAATAAATAAATCAAATTCAATATATTTAAATGATTGATGACCACTTTGCAAGGTCAGCACACCAATTAAAGTGGACAAGAGAGAAAGGATGGGGTAGGAGAAAAATTGTTATTAGAGCTCCTCTAAGCCATGGAGACCAACATGTACCAACTCATTGTATAGAGGGTGTCATGATGTTTCAGATGTCGCTACAAAAAGCTACCAACAATTATTGAGAGGTTCACAAGTGACGCGGGTGCCTCTTATTTGGTAGCACATGCTACTTTTTTATTTTAATTATTAAAAGATTAGAACACTCTTAACCCCATAGAATAATTCCAAGAAAAACAAGGTTAAAATACCTAAAATGCCTCTTAACCTTAGATAAAAATAAAAATAAAAATGACCCCAAGAGTTATGTTATACTTATATTGTACAATAAATATGAAAATCTAGAAACACCTTTAGACATTAGCTATGTTTTTTTTCAAAAGCATGAAAGTAATTACACTATGTAATAATATATTAAAATATGATTTTATCTCTAAATGTGTGTTCATAGATTGCACTGTAAACAATCCTCAATAAAACATTGGTGAGTTTTATTTTTATTTGTAATTACCTAAAAATTAAATTAAATAGGTTGGTTACTATAAAAGCCGACATTGCTCACCCACACATAAAATACTATAGATAGTACTATGTGTTTTTTTATAATTTATATTAGTCCTTAAAGTTTTATTTTGTATGATTTCATTATAACTGAAGGCTATCTGCTTTCATTTCTTAGTTAATGGTGAAATTAAAAGAAAAGAGATCGAAATAAAAAAGACATCAAACATTAATGGTGTGCTAGAAGTTTCAAGAAAGATATACTTGGATCTTTAAACTTTAAAAATAATGCATATTACACAATTTTGGTACCTTAATATTTCTTTAATTCAATTTTAGTATAAAAGTTTATTTCTTTTATTTTTTAGTTTCTGATTGAGTGATGAGAGATAGAGAGGTCAATGGATTTCAATAGAACATAAAGAAAAATATTATTGTTGACGTCGATTTATGTCATCAAAATGATCGTTGTTTGTGTCAAATAGTTCCATTTGATAAAGAGAGTTTATATTATGTGTTTTTTTCACTTTTAAAGTTCATGTTATACATGAGCTCATGTAGATTTTTGGTTTTGGGTTAATTTCTGTTTTTGAAACACATTTTTAAGACCAATGATTGGTTTATCATGATTAAAAAGGTGTTTTAAGTCAAAATGGTGTGAAAAATGAGTTTTTGGGTCAAAAAAACCCTAAGCTCGAAATTTTTAGTCACTCTAATGGTTGAAATCTAAGTAAATTCAAATGACGCATTGTTGAGTTTCTTTTGAAAAATAATTAGGATAGACAACATGTCATCTACCCTAGATGTAGCAAAAAAAAAGAGGACCTAGACATATGCCCTACTAGGCCCTAACAAAATAGGAATAGTTGGGTTGGCCGGGCCCAACTTAATATGCATATATATATATATATATGAGAAAAATCTTTGTAAAAAATTAAATGCATAACAAAAGAGAATCATAATTTAAAAGGAGGCTCTCTAAATAAAAAAAAGAATGAATCTAAATATATTAAAGCTTCTTTTTATATGTTTATTTATTTATTTTTTAATTATATTTAAATTAATATTTCTTTTTTTGTTTAAAGAACCTCATTTAAATTATGATTATTTTTTTGTTTTACATTTAATTTTTAAAAAAGGTTTTTCTAATTCATCCATATATATATATATATATAATCTTTTGTATAGATGAACTTTATGTTTGAAAATAATTTTTTTGAATTTTCAGATAATATTTATAGTAATTGTAGCCACGCATAATATTTTTGTTCTTTTATTTTATTCAATTAATTTAATGTGCGTGTTTATTTCTATTATTTTTTGATTGAATAAAAAAATTATTTTAACAAAAAATTAGCATTTACAACTAGATAAATATCTTATCTTTCAAGATTAAATATTTTGATATACACCTATCTCTTAATTTTTCCAGTTTTTTTAATTATCATTTGTGGTTTTATTTTATTTATTAACACTCATAGTTCTTAATTTTTTTACTTATATTTATGCATAAATTTTTAAACTTTTGACATGACTAAAAGATTGATGTTTTCTCCCAAGTGCAAGAGTGTCAAAGTAATAAATAACCCGACAAGATCGAGATCGAACCACAAGGAGGTTAATTGTACGAATTATAAGAAACAACAGTAACAACAATAACAACTATACTATTAGTAGCAATAATAGTAGTAGTAGTAGTAGTAGTAGTAGTAATAGTAGTAGTAGTAGTTCTAGTAATAACAACAACAATAATAATAACAATAAAGAAAAATAAGGAGAAGAAGAAGAAGATGAGAACTTTTGAAATGAAATATTAATGTAAAGATTACACAATGATAACAATAAATGTCAAGGTTAGAGAATCCACTAATGGTATGTTAAACAAATATAGTATAAACATTTATTATTCAATTGAAAACCACACACAAATGAGGTTCCAATTAGATTATAGATTGTTAACATGATTACATTAGTCATCTTATTTGATTAATGTTATTACTTGTAGATCTCGTCAAGCATTCATGATTATAACTTATGTTAACAACAAATCAAGTTTCTTCCATAGCTCAGGTGTCGGTTATACCATACAGTATGAACTATGAAAGTGCTAACATTTGTTGTACCAAGTGTTATACAACATAAATCAAGATTAGTCATTTAACAAGCAAAGTATTAAAGAGTGAATAAGATAACAAATACAAAACATGTTACTATCAAATATTAAAGTCCATATTAAGTTTACACTATACTTATTCTTACACCACTAGTGTAACCTTTTCACCTTAACATAATAAACTTAACTACACATAATGAAAGAAAGAAAAATAAATAAACAAAATAAGAAAATAAATAAGATGAAAGTTAACTAAATCAATGAAAGAAAATGAAAGGCATAAACTTGATATTAATAAAAGCAAAGCATAAACATTACAAAAAATACAAAGAGAGAAAGCAAGAGCATGATCTTAATCTAGAAACCGAGATGCCTAAATGCATGGCAAATGCCTCCTTTTATAGGCCAAAATTAGAAACTATTGATTTGATGACTAATTGATGAGTGGGTGACCAACTCTTGACTTGGTGACAATCTTTATCTTCTCTTGTCTGCCCAAAACACCATTAATAATATCATAATTGGAACCATTTGAAAACATAAAAGTTGTAGGAAATTATCTCAGATTTCTTTTGTAAACAATTCAGATCATTTGAACTTTTAGGACTTCAGATATAGGCCAAACACTGAACATTGCTCAGGCTAGAAGACAGATTCAGACTTCTTTGTTGTTGCTACAACTTAGATTTGAAAATGGCTTTTTTAAGTCTTGGGCTCATATGAAAGTTGTAGGCCTATGTGTTACCTTTCCATCCATATAAAGTAGACCTAAATCTGAGATCTATAGCTCCAGATATGACCCCATTACCGAATAGTGTTTCGGTTTTAAAATGAAAGAGTTGATTAATGAATTTAAGAACTAAAATTGAAAGGACAAAGCGATGACCAAACTTAGAAAAGAGATGTGGGTGCAATCCAAACCGGAACGTGTATTTAAAATGAATATTTACCATAAATTAAAGGTATGTTATATTATTAGATATATTATTATAAAACATGCTTTAGTTAAGGACTTATTGATACTTCAAGTGTAAAATGATGACATAAAATCTTGATAAAAAATACACTTGTAAGTACTAATCACTCTTACTTTCTCTCTTTGTATTTTTGTAATGCTTAAGTTTTGTTTTCATTAATATCTTGTTTATGCTTTTTATTTCCTTTTCTGTACTTCATTAATTTTTATTTTATTTATGTTCTTATTTTATTTATTTATTTTTTCTTTCACTATGTTTAGTTAAGTTTGTTATGTCAATGTGAAAAGTTTATACCATTAATGTAAGAATAAGTATAGTGTATGCTCCTAGGACTAGATCTATCAAAAACACAAATATTTCTTATGTGATGACTTAAGAAACTTGTCATTTCTACATACTTCTATATTTGTTGAATGTATGGGTTGAGTAGAAATGAAAGGAAGGAAGAGAGGATTTTATAGATGAGAAATTAGAAAGGCAATTGTACCACCTATATATAGGTCAGCTGGACTCTCACACTCACACATGCTCTCTCTATCTCTTTTTATTTATTTATTTAAAAAAAACATGTGTATGTATAGGTGATTGTGATTGTGGCTCATATCTTCCCTTGGTTTTACGTCCAAGAACAGCTTAAATGTCCTCTATGGGTCGGGGATAGGCTTCCCATCCAATTTTCTTGAAAACTAGCAAACAAGATCTTTTTTAGTCATATTCCCAAGATTATACCAATCATGTTCTTTATGAAAATGGATTTATAAGTCATGAATTGCACAATGCCTATCTTGACTATGATGAAACTTAAGAGTCAATAGAAGATTATCTAAAGACTTTTTGTGTTTTGAATTAAATCTCAGTTTTTGACAATTTTCATAGGTTTTACAGAATTCATGTGATTCCTTGAATGTGGTGGGCCAATAAAATCCACTTTGTAAGATTTCTACAGTCCTCTTTTTTTTTACGAGAAATGATCCCCACATGCCTTAGAGTGATAAAATTTAATGACATTACTTACCTTATTGTTGGGAATGCATCTTTAAAATATTTGATTAGGATAATAATTGAATAAGTAAGGGTCATCCCAATAAAAAAATTGCATGTTGCTAAAAAAATTTATTTTGTCTTCAGTACTCTAGTAAGCTGACAAAAATCATGAAGCAAGAAAATTAATATTTTTAGCAAACTAAGGCATTAAACTAAGAGAAAGTAAAGATTTATCAGGAAAGTAATCATCGATTGGTGTGATGTCGAGTGTCGAATCTGTTGTCACTTTTGATAAAAGACCCTCATCAACATTTTCGGTGCCTTTTTCATCATCGATTTCTTCCTGATTGGTCATGGCATAAGAAAATGGAGGTGCTGATGGGGAATCAATCTTTTCTTTGCAATGTTCAGATTCAACCCCTAGTATAAGGAAATGGAGGTGCTGATGGGGAATCAATCTTTTCTTTGCAATATTCAGATTCAACCCCTTCTTTACCCTTAGAGATTGACTCATCATCTTTCTCACAAGGTTTAAGAATTGATTTTTGAATAATCTTACCAGTACGAAGAGTGAAGACTGATTTGACTTGATCCATGTGTTAACTTCCAAAACTACTTGCATTTGCATTGTATTGCCCCTTGGGATTTTGCTTTGGTTGAGATAGAAACTTACCTTTCTCTTGAAAACTAAGAACAAATATGAATTTTACAAGAGTATCTTTAAAATTTGTTATGCTTTGAGCAAGTTGAGTGTTGATTGTCTCTTTTTTTTCAATGAATGCATACAAAGTTTTCTCAAAATTTCTTCTGAGAGTTGGAGCATAAAGAGGTGCATATCTATGAGAATTTTAGAAATTATGGTGTGTTTGAAACTATAGTGGTGAAGTTTGTGCATTATCACTCTTCCAACTGAAATTTTGATGATTTCTCCAACCATGGTTGTATGTTTGCCAGTATGGGTTATGATTGAACCTTTAAAATCTATTTGAAACATGAGCTTGTTTATAGAGACATTCCTTAAAAGAAGGCAAGGTTGAACAATCATTAGTTAAATGTTTATTTGTTTCACAAAATTAACATGTAATGTCTTGAATAGATTTTAATTTAGCACTCTTTTTTAATTCTAGTGCCTCAACTTTTTTATTTAAATATGCAAATTTAGCTTGAAGGTCATGATCTTCCCTAAGGTTGTATATACTTATATTAGATGTATGAGGTTGAGTTTTACTCTGTGTCTCATAAGTACCTATAGTATCCCAATTTTAAGCATTTTCAGCTAACAAGTCTAAGTACTCCATTACTTCATTAAGGTTTTTATCTTTAAAAGTTTCATTGCACATCAATTCAACCATTTACCTATCTTTAGGTGTTAACCCTTCATAAAAAGGTGAAACCAATCTTCATGTTTCAAAACCATGATGAGGGTAAGTATTAAGCAAGTATCGATACCTATCCCAACACTGGTAGAATGTTTCTCCTGGTTTTTGAGTGAAAGTGGGGATTTATCTTTTAAAAGAGTTTTTTCTATGAGATGGAAAAAACTTCTTTAAAAATTGTTGTTACAGTTCATCCCAAGCACAAATGGATCTAGGTTTTAAATTTTATAGTCATGTTTTAGCTTTATCTTTTAATGAAGAAGGAAAAACCTTTAATCTGATGGTGCTCATGTTATAATTTAAGGCCTTATAGGTATTATAGACCTCTTTAAATTCCCTTAAATGCAAGTATGAATTTTTCAAATATAAGCCATGAAAAGAAGGTAAAAGTTGAATAATGTCTTGCTTAAAATTAAAATGAGATGCATCAGGAGGGAAAACTATGCATGATCATGCGCTTGTTCATGTGGAATTCATGTGGTCTCTAAGTGTTCTAACATGGTTATTCTCATTATTCTCATTATGAATTGATTAATTATCTTCTTTGACCATATTTTCTAAAAATGATAAAGATACTCTACAAAGTTTGCCACTTAATGTACGTGACTACATTCTCATGCACGTGTAGGAATAGAATAAAAGGAAGAAGAAACAAAAGAAGAAGAAACAAAACAAAAGAGACAAATACAAGAAAAGTGAAAAGAGAAAATAAAATAAATATTATAATTTGTACAAAACTTACCTCCCTAGCAATGACGCTAAAAACTTGACATGACTAGAAGATTTATGTCTTCTCTTACATGTAGGAGTGTCGAAGTAATAAATAACCCAGCAAGACCGAAGTCGAACCACAAAGAGGTTAATTATACAAATTATAAATAACAACAACAACAACAATAGTAGTAATACTAATACTAATACTAATAATATTAATATTAATAGTAGTAGTAGTGGTAGTAGAATAAGAAGAAGAAGAAGAAGTTGATAAGAACTTTAAAATGAAAGATTAACATAATGGTTAAACAATGATAATAACAAATGTCAAAGTTAGAGGATCCATTAATGGTACGTCAAACAAGCATCATATAAACTCTTATTATTCAATTGAAAACCACACACAAAGGAGGTTCCAATCAGATTATAAATTTTTAACATGATTATATTAGATATCTTATTTGATTAATATACTAATAATTGTAAATCACGTCAGGCATTTATGATTATAACTTATGTTAACAACAAATCAAGTTCCTTTCATAACTCAAGTGTCGGTTATCTTATTTGATTATTTTTTTTCTTTTTTTCTTTTTTTTGTTGCTTTTTTAATTATATACTATTCATTTCCCTTAGTTGTTACCTTTAACAAAAGAACATAAATAATGTAATAATCCAATATGCAACCCACAATCATATGTTGAAGTGTGTGTGTGTAAATTAAGGTTTAAGAATATATGTTAAATAAGTATATGAGCAGACTTAAGTGATAACAATGCAAGAGTTTGTAAATCTGAATATTTCAAAAAGTATTATGATAGACCTTGTTACGAATGGTTACTAAGATGCGTCTCAAAAGTCATAAAAGATTCTCCTTACTCTGCCATCATAGTAACAATCATTTTGCACATGCTTTATGAAATAGAAAACACAGTTTTTTTTTCAACTACTACCCTCTCCCCCCAACTAAAACAAGGCATTGTCCTCAA
>SRLM01000054.1:0-37627 GCA_015708895.1 Populus ilicifolia
CTAGGAAATTGTCTCAGCTTTCTTGTGTAAAAAATTCAGCTCAGTTCGACTTCTAGAACTTCAGATATGTCCAAAATACTGAACAGTGCTCGGGCTGGAGGACAGATTCGGGCTTCTTTGTTGTTGCAATAATTTGGACTTGAAAATGGTCTTTTTAGATCTTGGGCTCCATATGAAAGTTGTAGGCCTATGTCTTACCTTTCCATCCATATAAAGTAGGCCTAAATCGGAGATCTATAGCTCCAGATATGACCTAATTACCGAACAGTGTTCCGGTTTGGATTGCACTGACATCTCTTTTCTAAGTTTGATCATCTCTTTGCCTTTGTAATTGAAGTTCTTAAAGTCATCAATCAATCCTTTCATTTATGTGATAGGCCTGCATTTAAAATGGACATTTACCACAAATTAAAGGTATCTTATATTATTAGATAGATTATTATAAAATGTACTGTAGTTAAGGAGTTATTGATACTTTAAGTGCAAAATGATGATATAAAACCATGATAAAAATGCACTTTTGAATACTAATCAATCATCAATACTATCAACCCAATCTACATTTATAAAGCTACGTAGAGCAAAGAAGGAACTCGAGTGATATGGAAATCGTAAGATATCGTACCTTTAATATACATAAAATACGCTTAACAGCAGCCCAATAAAAACCTGTAGTACCATGCATAAACTCACAGACCCTATTAACAATAAAGCAGATATCTGGGTGGGTGAAGGTAAGATACTGAAGAGCACCCATGATTTGACAAAACCATATAGAATCAGAGAATGAAGTATCTGGCAATATAATAATTTTTTAAGAAGAGATTGAAGTATCAACAAGTTTGCACGAAGTCATATCAACTTAAGTAAGGATGTCAAAAATATATTTATACTGATGAAAATTTAAGCTCATACTTGTAAGCTGAACTTCAATACCTAAAAAGTAGTGAACTGCGTCTAAGTCATGAAACTTGGATTTAGAGCTTAATAATTGTATTAGATGATGGAGCATAGTAAAGTTGCTACCCGTAAGCAAGATATTATCAACATACACCAGAAGATTAAATATATTAGTGTTATTAAATAAGACAAACAAAAAGGTGTCAACCTTGGAAGCAAGAAAACTAATGAAGAGCCAAAAATCACTTAGACGAGTGTATCATGCCCTCGGTACTTGTTTCAAATCATACAATGACTTATGCAATTTGCATATATAAGATGGGAGAGTAAAGTCAACAAAACCTGAAGGTTGTTTCATGTAGACCTCTTCAATAAAAATGTAATTAAGAAAGGCATTATGAATGTCAAGTTGATGAATCCTTTAATTACATGAAACTGTGATGGAAAAGACTAATTAGACAGTGGCCTACTTAATAACTAGATCGAAGGTTTCAGAATAATCAATGTCTTGTTGCTAAGTAAAACCTCTAACAATGAGGCATGCTTTATAAAGCTCAATACTGCCATTAATACGGCATTTGATTTGATACACTTATCTACTACCAGTAATGTTCATTGAAGAATGAAAAGGAACGACCAAGTGTGATTAGAGCGTAAAGCCTTTATCTCATCACACATAACATCATGTCAAACATCATACTTGTTAGCTATAGAGAATGAAAAAGGTTCAAAAGAGGAAAAGTGCAGTACCCGAGGGAAGGTTATGATAGTGGCAACGAAACCAACTAGATTAGTTGTCTTTAGCTATCGTAATCGAAGAACCATGGGATGTTGACTAAGTAGAGGTGGCAATGAAAAGTAAAAAGGTGAACATAAAATGTCCTGCTGCACCGGATAACTGGTAATAGAAATGGGATTATCAACAAAGGAAAAATCTGAAGCAACTTGGACTCTGACCAAATTAGAAAAGGTAAAGAAAGAACTAAAGGTTGGCTCAACACCAATAGAAGGCTTATACGGGAAGGTAAAGAGGACTGATTTACAAGTTGTACCTATAGCATAATGGTTAGATAAACATGTATGTGATGATAGGCAAGGAAAGGGTTGATGATATGTTTAGGAGGTTGATTGTGGTTATAGGGTTGTATTGGTAAGGAGCAATGGGGAGTGAAGGAGACTTGGGAAGATAGTAATGCCAGTTAGAGTGGGGGCAGTAGAGGAAACCTTTGCAATATGTTCAGAATTATCAAATGGAAACACATGTTCATGAAATTGGACATGACTAGAGATATCAATACGTTGAAATGCAATGCCAGTACACCAATAATCAAAGTGCGAGGAGCTGTAACTAAAAAACACACATAGAGAGAGGAACAAAAATCTAATTTATGATTCTTATAAGGATGATAAAAAAGAAAAGTAGGGACAACCAAAAGTAAAAATGATACTCAAAAAACTATAGGAATAAACAGTCAAACAAAGATCTATTTGTAAGAACAGAAGTCAGCATGCGATTTACAAGATAAATCAAGGTTTTAAAAGATTAATTCCAAAATTGAAAAGGTGTTTTTCATTGCCCTAGAAAAGTAAGACATGTTTTCACAATATGTCTATGACGACGTTGACATAATCAAAAGATTAATGTCTTCTCCCAAGTGTAAGAGTTTCAAAGTAATAAATAATTTGATAAGACCGGGGCTGAATTACAAGGAGGTTAATTATATAAATTATAAATAATAATGATGATGATGATAACAACAATAACAATAACAACAACAACAATAACAACAACAATAAGAAAAGGAAGTTAAAGAGGACTTTGAGATGTAAGATTAATGTGAAGACTAAACAATAAAAACAAATGTTAATGTTAGATGATCCACTAATGGTATTTCAAATAAATATAGTATAAACGCCTTTTATTACTCAACTGGAAACCACACACAAAGGAGGTTCTAATAGGATTTTAAATGGTTAACATGATTACACTAGTTACCTTACTTGAATAATGTTAATACTTGTAAATTTTATCAAGTATTTATGATTATAACTTATGTTAATAACAAATCAAGTTCCTTTTATAGCACAAGTGTCGATTACACCATACGGTTGGGCTATGAAAGTACCAAGTATTTGTTATACCAAGTGTTATACAATATAAATTTATATTAACCATTTAACAAGTAAAGTATTAAGAGTGAATAAGATAACAAATACAAAACATGCTGGTATAAAACATTAAAGTTCATGTTGAGTTTACACTATACTTATTCTTACACTGTTAGTATACCATTTTCACCTTGACATATTAAACTTAACTAAACATAATGAAATAAGAGAAATGTAAATAAACAATATAAGAACATAAATAAGACATAAGTTAATTAAGTAAAGGAAAGAAAATAAAAGGCATAAACAAAAGATTAAGAAAAATATAACTCAAACATTACAAAAATATAAAGAGAAAAAATAAGAATAGGATATTGATTTGAAAACCAAGATGTCTAAATGTATAGCACATGCCTCCTTTTATAGGCTAAAATTGAAAACTATTGTTTTGATAACTAAAATTATTGAGTTGGTGGCCACAGACTTGGTGATAATCTTTATCTTCTTATCTGTAAAAAATGTCATTGCTAACATCCAAATTCAAACAAACTTAAATCATGAAAGTTCTAGGAAATTATCTCAGTTTTCTAAAAAAACAAATTGAAGTTATTTGGACTTCTACAACTCATGATATGAGCTGAATATTAAATAGTGTCTGGGATGCAGGACATATTCAAACTTCTACGTTGTTGCTAAGATTTGAACTTTCAAATAGCAAAATTAAGTGTTGTCTGCCCATAAAAGTTCTAGGTTTATATCTTAGCTTTTCATCCATATAAAGCAAACCTAAATTCAAGTTCTACATCTCTAGTTATTATCCAATTATCGAGCAGTGTTCTAGTTTGGACTAAACCAGCATCTATTTTCTAAGCTTCACCCTCTATTACTAATATTAAAGTTAGAAATATCCATAATTGAATATTCACTAACACTAAAACTAGAAATATTACAAACAAGCATCATAGTATAAACTAATAAATTTTTAATAATTAAAGATAAAACTATCAATATAGCTTTTCTCGGAAAAAACGTTTAAGAGATAATAATATTATTTATTTAATATAATTAATTTTGTATTATAAAAATTTTATTGATCAATTAAAATTTTTGATAATTATAATATTATATATTGACTTTTTGAACCAAAATTTTTATTTATCAAAAAATAAAATGTTATATATATATATTTTTTTTTATTTTAAAATATTTTAAAAAAAAAACTATTTTATATAACAACAATAATAATAATATAAAGATTAATGTATATGCAAAAGTTATTACATCTTTTCGACCGAGAATAAAATTGTTTGGTAGAGAGATAAAAAAAAATGTGAAAAGTTACCTTTATAACTAATCAATTTCTTTACTTGTGTTTTTCACGAAGATTAACATTTAATCATAAAAGTGAGGTTAAATGTTGACCTCTGTGGGTGAGGGATAAAGAAATTTTAAGGGGAAAAATTTGGGGTCGTGTGTCCTTTTCTCTTTTCTTTTTAAAATTTAACATTATTTTGTATGCAAATGTGTTTTATACAATAAATATATATTATTAATTATTTAACCGGCGCTTCACCATGTGTTACACATATTGTTTTTTTTAAAAAGTCTAGATGTGTATATATTTTTTTGAGATATTTTTTATAAAATTACTTAATTAAATAAATTGATAACCATTTATGCAAATAAAAAAAATCATTAACAATAACTAAAAAAATATTAAAAAATAATTATATATCAAGATATTTGATCAGCACAAATACTTAATTAAATAAATCGATAATTATTTTTATAAATAAACAAAAAGAAAGTTGTTAACAATAACTAAAGCAAAACTAGAAAAATTGAGAGATAATAGTAGACTAGGATATTTAGTCCGCAACATAGGACACTTATTCAGATATGTTCAATAATTTTTTTATTAACAGTATATTTTTTATTAAATCAAATGATAATAAAAATAAATATACATGGAAATAATTAAAGAAAAGAAAAGGGAAAAAATCATGTGAGGTTTTATATATTAGAAATATTATCTAAAAATAAAAGTTCATCCATATAAAACCAAAAAAGAAAAATTATAAATGAATGAAAATAATATCTTCAAAAATTAAATACACATGAAACAATTTAAAATGAAAAACATATATTCAAAAAAGACTTGCAAAACTCATGGCTAAACCAATAGAAAAAGAATTGAACATAACCACAAAACTATTTTTTTTAAATAATGTCAAATAATAAAATTAGGAAAGAAAATTAGAAAAAAAAAAAGATGTTGATCTGCATTGATTTTCTAAATATGTGACTCAAGTCATTAGACTATAAGCATAACAAATTAAAAAATTATGAAATATAATCCTTGGTAAATCATATGTTAAAGGATGAAATAAAAAAAAATCAACTATATAAAAGGATCTAAAGCAAAAAATTATAATTAAAACAATGAGGGTGAAAATCAAAATAAAACATAAATGAGAGGGTAGTGAAAAAATATTGAAGAGTTAAATTGAAAAGAAAATTAAATTTAATAAAAGGAAAAACAAATCAAAATAATAATGGTCAAATAAAAGAAATACATGATAGATTTTGATTTAATAATAAATTTTAAAATCAATAAAACTTGAACAAGAGAACTAAGAAAAAAATTAAGAGAACAAGAACATAATTAAAAAAATAACATATGAAAAAATATGATTAAATGACTAAATTAAAAGCAAGCAAAATTTTTATAAAAGAATTGATTAGTATTTAAAAGTATATTTTTATTAAGGTTTTATATCATCATTTTACACTTGAAATATCAATAACTACTTGACTAAAATATGTTTTATAATAACAAGCCTAATACCATAAGATATTTTTAATTTATGGTAAATGTTTATCCTAAATGCAGGTTTATCACATAAATAAAAGGATTGATTGATAAGTTGAATTATTGGAATTGAAAGAACAAAAAGAAAGCTAAACTATAAAAGAGATGCTAATACAATCCAAACTGAAACATTATATGTAATTGAGTTATATCTAGAGCTATAAATCAAATATGTAAATGTGTTTTATATGGATGAAAAGTTAAAATATAGGCCTAAAACTTTTATGAGAAGTCAAGACTTAATTCTGCTATTTAAAAGTTCAAATCTTAGTAACAACATAGAAGTCTGAATATATCCTGTAACCCAGACATTGTTTAGTGTTCAGTTCATATCTCAAGTTCTAAAAATCCAAATAACCTTAATTGTTTTTCTCCTAAAAAGTTTAGACAATTTCTTAAAACTTTCATGTGAAGTTTGGTTCAAATTTTAATGTTATCAATGATGTTTTATTCAAATAAAAAAATAAAAATTATCACCAAGTCAAAATGTAATCACCCACTTAACAATTAGTCATCAAATCAATAGTTTTAAATTTTAGCATATAAAAAACGATATTTGTCATGCATTTAAGCATCTTGATTTCTAGATCAAGATCATGCTCTTACTTTCTCTCTTTGTATTTTTATAATGCTTAAGTTTTATTTTGATTAATATTTTATTTATGTCTTTTTTTTTACTTAGTTAACTTTTATCTTATTTATGTTCTTATCTTATTTATTTATATTTCTTTTTTTTATTATGTTTAATTAAGTTTATTATATCAAGGTGAAAATGTTACATTAATGGTGTAAGAATAAGTATAATGTAAACCTAATATGAATTTTAATGTTTGATACTAACATATTTTGTATTTGTTATCTTGTTTATTTTTAATACTTTGCTTGTTAAATAGTTGGTTTAGATTTGTGTTGTATAACACTTGATACAACAAATACTTGGCTCTTTCATAACTCAACCGTATGGTATAATCGATACTTGTTCTATGAACGGTACTTGACTTGTTGTTAATATAAGTTATAATCATGAATATCTGATAATATTTACAAGTATTAACATTATTCAAATAAGATAATTAATGTAATCATATTAACCATTTATAATCTGATTGGATCCTTTTTTATGTGTGGTTTCTAGTTGAATAATAAGAGTTTATATTGTACTTGTTTGAAATATCATTAGTGAATCCTCTGACCTTGACATTTATTGTTATCGTTGTTTAATCCTCACGTTGATCTTTCATTTCAAAGTTTTTATCAACTTCTTCATCATCATCTTCATTATTATTGTTGTTGTTGTTGTTGTATTATTGTTGTTTATAATTTATACAACGAACTTCTTTGTGATTCGATCCCAATCTTATTGAATTATTTATTATCTCAACATTCATGTATTTAAAAAAAGATATCAATCTTTTACTTATATTAAGAATTAAAAAAATTAAAATTAAATACCATAAATAAAGAAGGCTAAGGAGTATTTTATAAGGCATAAAAAAAAATCATTAACAACAAATCATTTATAAACCATCATTATACATCATACGAGGAGGAAAATTACAAAAATGCACAACCCAAAAGGTACGAGTGTAAACCCAGAGCACCGGAGTACCCTCCTCGAAGGCATCTTTGTTTTTTCTTCAAAGGACACAAGCATAATTTAACTACCACAATGAAAAGTATTTTTATATACGTGTGCACGATGATTTCTACGGTATTTTTGCTATGCTATTTATTGTTCTGTTAATTTATATTTTTATAATAACACTTCATTTATATTTTGATTTAACATTTTTAGGGGCATCCTATAATCCATGATATTTTCAATTCTCACCGAATATCTTCAACACTTCACTCCTTGACAACTTTTACACTCTTTAACACTTTATTTGTACATCTAAACACACGAAGGAGGAGTGAGCTCATCAAAGAACAAATTTACAACAAGAAAATCATTAACAGATATCTAGAAAACACACTTCATTAAAAAAAAAAAACAATTTTTCTCTCGAGAAATAATAAAGCAGTATATTCCACTACAGAAGTCACGAAATTTCTCTCGCACCTATTATCTTCGGAAGAACTGTACATTTCGAGAGCGTAAGATCGGCCGAGGAACCAGTTCTTTGTACTGATTTTGTCATTCCAGTCAACAATACGTGAAACTTCAATGTTAATGTTAATGTTAATATTTATCTCAGTCAACTTCTAGGTGCTTACTATATTATATCTCGGGCTTAAGTGGACCGATAATGCTATTCAATTTCTTATCCCAAAACGAGTTGGTGGATACCTCTTTTAAATTTCCTAAACAGTTGGCGGTAAAATCCAAACCATATACTTTTGATTTTTTAGGTTGTTGCCATCGCCGCTGGTTTATCATTAGAAATGAGACTACGACAGTAGGTTTTTCCTTCTTTGTTGCACGATGTGTCCGGGAGGCTGAAACAAATATTTAAATAAATTTTATAAATAACATGGGGATAAAAATAGGAAAGCCTTTAGATGGTGAAAGATATATATATTTTTTTAATGTAAGTATTTTGATTAGTTTACATGTATTTTAATTAATTTTTTAAGATTTTAAAATTAATGATTAGATAAATATCTTGTGATTCAAAAATTTATAATCTTTAAAGTGATAATTTTTAAAAAATAAATCTAAAATTTGATGAGTTAAATTACACCTCTTAAAAAAATTTAAGATATTTTTAATAATATGCTACAATTGTATTTTTAAAATTCTTTAAAAAAAATTAATTTTTGATGTGTTTTGAATTATTTTGATGTGAAAAATAAAATTTTAAAATAAAATATTATTTTAATTTACTTTTAAAATTAAAAAAAAAACACTAAATCCAAATGTTCCAGACGTCTCACCTTACCTTCCAATCTATCTAATCATCAAAACAATGCTGCTTTGTCCCAAATTTACTGTCTTTTTTATTCTTAAAAAAATGCAACATAACATAGATTTGTTTATCCGAGGAAAAAATAACAAAAGGAGTAATGTTAAATATAAAATTTAATGTGCATGAAACTTAATTATAGAAATCTGACGTCAATAAAATTATAAAAAACGGTAGGAATTAACTTCACGGACGTTTTGTTTAACTTTTTGTAGGCGTAATTGTTTAATGCTTTCAATCGCTATTGCATTAGTGATGGGTTTACCTTGCAATTTGGATACAACCTTGTTGTCTTTCTTCCGTTGAGAATAAACCAGATTAAGAAATTTTCGAATTATAAGAAAATGCAGTTACGATGATTCTCGAATGTTATTTAATTGGTGAATTGATTTATGTTCTTAAAGTTGGATTTAAAGGGACTGTGTTTCAACGAGAAACAAATTTTTTTTTTCCGAGTTTTCTCTTGTGAAAATCCTATAAACTTACGATCAGTCATGTTTAAAACAGAAGAACAAGATTTATTTTTTTTTCTGGGAAATTGATGTTTCACTTTTTGTAGCCTAATAATTTTTTTTCTTTTATAATTATAATGATTTTAAAACAAGTAGCCATCAATTATTATTAGAAGAAGAAGATGCATCTAAGTTTGTATTTATTAAAGATGAAGTTTTCAGTCTCTTGTGTTTCTTTTCTCTCTAGCAAAATGCGGCCTGCTATTCAATTCTTTGATCGATATTAGTTATATTGATTTTAGTTCTTGTCTTTAAGCTAGTTTGTTCTGTAGAAACCTAAAGATTGGCAAAGCAGGCACGTTACTGCTTGTTCATTCAGAGTGTCTAGAAAGAAACCAGTGTTTTTGATTCTGTAAGAACGTAAATTTTAAAAAAACTTGTAGTCATAAATTCAACCCCGGCCATACTGTTACTGTGGTTTTCGACATTTACTGCATCATCTCTTAGATTTAGACCTGATTTTTTGTAAGGGCTTATTTGGATAGAACGTGCTAATCTTAATTGGAGAGCAATGTTGATTGTTATTGGTCTAAACAATTTCCTGTCTTTGATCATTTCTCTCATTTTTTCATGCAAGGGAAGACTGAGAGAACAAGTTTTATTGTTGTGTGGCTTATATGCTATCCTGCTAATGCAGTGCTTTAGATCATCCGAGGGAGAATGATGGAGCTCGTCTTCAGATGCGACTATCATATAGCCCAGCAGCCCAAATTTTTCTCTTTCTCGTCCAGTGGACAGATTGTAACCTTGCTGGTGCCCTTGGTTTGCTAAGAATTCTTATTTATCTTGTGCGTTCCTTTCCACGGTACTCATTTAAGTTTGCTTGTTATAGAATTGTTTGAGTTTTTGTCAGCATGCCCAGTTTATGTGCCCTTCCATTTTCGTTGCCTGGTTATTTATCTATTTAATTTGTCTATTGTGATTGTTCTTCGCTTCATCACCTTCAAAAATGTAGTAATAATATTACAACTTCTTGTTGGGGTGTGATGGTGTGGGGATTGGTGCAGACCTATGCAGATGGGAAAACCACTATGTCTGTTCAAGAAAGGAAAGCTAGCATTGGAGAATTTTATGGTGAGTGATACTCTGAGAAGGTTAAACTTTTTGAGCTTTTTCCTCAGACCCTTAAATTTTGATGGAATCACATGCTCAGTTTGTAGAAGCAAATTTCAAGCTTACGAGTTTTGTTTTCTATGAACAGCGGTGATATTTCCTTCTTTGTTGCAACTTCAAGGAGGAATTACGGATGTGGAAGATAGGAAACAGAAAGAGGCATGTACTTTGAGATATAGAAGAAAGGATGAGTTGGGGGATAAGGGGAAACTCTCAGAATTTGACATAGAAAGGGAAGAAGAGTGTGGGATTTGCCTGGAGATGAACAGCAAGGTTGTATTGCCTAATTGCAGTCATTCTTTGTGTTTGAGGTGCTATCAGGATTGGTAAGCGTTCTGTCTTCTTTCCATGGGTCCCACACAATTTCTGTATATCTCATCTTTACTGCAACAAAAAGTAAATATATATGTGGATGTATCTTTAGTTTTTCCCCTGAAATTGAAGTTTGGACAATTACTTAATGCATCTGGTGATTGTTCTTCCTTTCACCTTCTTACGAAACTCACTTGTGAAACCTATCTAGCTCCACATTGATGTAAGAGTAGAGATCAGTACACCTGTGATGCTGAACAATTGCTCGCAAGTTTGTGGGCTTTCTAACTGGTCTTTTTTTGGGTCTATAAGAATCTCATGCCACCCTGTGATTCATCTTGCACATGACAGAAGAATCCTTAACTTTTATAGAACCATCTGAGCTTGTTACTTGATAAATGATCATATTTTTCCCCAGTTTTTTCAATACTCTATGGACATCTTAGAAAAAGGGTCAATTTTATCACTTTACTGCAGATAATTTTCTGTTGCACATGCATTCCCTGTTTGGAACTTTTGAACTATCTTAAAGCTGTTAGGCCAACCCTCCAGTCTCAGGAATGGAGGTCCTTGACTGGTCTACTACGTCTTCGAAGGGTTTGTTGGCCTATGTTTTCTTATTTTGAAAGTGTCCTTACAGTATTAATGCTGTTGTGAGCCGATGTTTTCTTTGTCTCTCCCAACTTCTACAGTGACTTAATATGTTGTTCTGTTTTCATCCCAGGCTCCGGCGGTCTCAATCGTGCCCCTTCTGTCGTGGTAGTCTTAAAAGGGTCAATTCTGGTGACCTCTGGATCTATACAGACAACGCTGATGTTGTTGATTTATCCTCGATTATGGTTCAGGATTGCAAGAGGCTATTCATGTACATCGATAAGTTGCCCCTTGTAGTTCCAGATCCTGTATATATGACCTATGATTCTCATTTGAAGTAGCTGATTATGCACTGGCGTGAGCATGACTGTACATGCATTCAACAGTAACTTTTGAAATGTAAATATCTTGTAATTACCTACTTTTACTGGTTCGAGACTATGTTTTCAAAAACATAACTCAGGCTTAACTTTCATGGTGATTTTGTTCATAGTAAATGATGTCCTAGAAATGGGGGCAACGTTTGGAGGCTGTGGGATGCTAATTTCGATGGTTTTCTTTCATTTATATATAATAGAGAAAAGGTGAAACCTTCTTCTGGCTTAAATTCTTTTTCCTTATTTTTTTTTAATTAGGCCTCTTCCCTGTCTTCCCTTCTATTTTCTTTCTTTCTTTCTTTCTTTTTTTTTTTTTTTTTTTNTTTTTTTTTTTTTTTTTTTTTTTTTATCTAAGGTTTTCCATTAAATTGTGATGCTCCAAAGCTAAATATAAAAAAGCATCCAGAAATTTTTGGATGTCACAAGTTTTCTTTAATTTTATTGTCGTGGAATATTAACTTCTAATAATTATTATCACTCATAATTATTAATTTATTATAACCTTTAACCACTATTATTTATTATTATATTATTAATATAATTATCATTGATCCACTGTTACTATAAACATTACCACCGTCAGCAATGAGATCTGGTATCATTATTATGAACTATTATCGTATCATAGTCTTTATCAATCATCATTTATTATTTTTTTAATTAAAATAATTATCATTTTATTATATTATTATCGTCATTTTTATTATTATTATTATTTTATTATTAAAATAATCATCATCATTTTATAATAATCACTATTCATCTTATTAGTGTTAATATCACACTTATTATAAATAATAAATATCATTTATATTATCACCACCATTTTTTTTTATCATAAAAATTACAATATTTTTTTATTATCATCATTCATAAATTTATGAATAAGAAATAATTTATTTTATGAAAGAAATATTTTTTGCAAAACAAACTTACCTTGAAAAGTAATTATTTTTCCTTTGAATAATTCTCGGATTATGATGTAATAAGGGAAATGGACCCACAAAACTACGTGGCCCAAAACCAAACCCAAACTTATGATCCCAAAAGGCCAGTCCATTCTTATGAGTCCCTATTGAACTCGCTTCTGAAGGGTTTAGTTGTTGATGCTAAATTCCAGAAACCCCAGGTTCCCTCGTCTTGCCAATTCCCTCGACAAAACCCTAGCTAGCTAGAATCAGAAATCAGTGGCCGCCATGGGAGAACAGAATCACAGTCGATCTGAAGAGGAGGAAGAGATCAAGAAGAGGAAACGTAAGCGAAACAAAGCAAAAAAAGAAGCACAAGAGAAAAATCTCAATGAAATCGAAGGAGGAGAAGAGAAGGAGCAGGAGGAGGATAATAGGGAAGTTGAGGAGGTGAAAGATAAGAAGAAGAATAATAAAAATAAGAAGAGTAAGAAGGAAAGTGAAGAGGAAGAGAAAGAAAAAGAGGAGGAGAAACAGACGGTGAAGAAGGTGAAAAGTGGAGGTGGGATTATGAGTACGGAATCATTTGACTCGTTGGGATTATCCGAAGCCACTCGTAAGGCAATTCAAGAGATGGGGTTTGAGAATTTGACTCAGGTATATTGTTTTCTTTTTAAGTTCTAACGAACAGCCTGATGTCATTACACAAGATATTTTATTACAACTTCAAGCTTTCCAAATTCTATGTGAGATTTTTTTAGCTTTGTAATGTTTCTTTGTCTAGATGGGACTTCTATATATAAAGATCTTCTTCCTCTCTGTCTAGAGGAAGGATATACTGTCCACTGTAATTTCCTAAGGATGTCTGCATTCTTTGCCCCTTTTGCGCATAAAAAGTTTCTTATATCTGATGTATCATTGCAAATACAGATTCAAGCCAGGGCAATTCCACCACTCTTAGTAGGAAAAGATGTTCTTGGTGCTGCAAGGACGGGTTCTGGGAAAACTCTTGCGTTTCTAATACCAGCTGTAGAATTATTACATAACGTTCATTTTGCTCCTCGCAATGGAACGGGTGTTGTTGTTATTTGCCCGACAAGAGAACTTGCAATACAGGTATAGAAATGTGTATAATCCTTGTCCCGCAGACGCTTCCCTGTGAAGTATCATATTATTCCCTTTCAGATAGTATTGGTCAAACCAGGCTTTGTTCCCTGTTATAAATCTTCAATTAGGAGGCCTGTAGAAATTATCTGTGAGCTAGGATTATTTATGGACTAGAATTTGTTGCCTTCTTTTCTCTTGATTTCATTGTGAAAGCAGGCGTAAAAAAATGGAATTTACTGGTTTACATATCCCTTTCTGTAAAAAGATTTCTTTCTTTTGTACAATTTATACATTATGCTTGCTGATAAATTGTAATTGATGGTTGAGTTAATGCAAATGATAAGATTATCATCTTTTATTTAAATTGTAAATTAGTTGGCAGAATGCATCACATATCTGATGGACTCTGCTTCAATGAATTTCTTTCTTTTGGCTTAGGAGGAAAGTGATGTGACTTTATATTGGTATTATGCTATAATTCGGTCTCAACTTGCCACAATTGAAAGGTGGAAAAAAATGGGTTTGGAAAAGTGAAGATTTTGTTGCTCTGGATAGTTTACTTGCTGTTTTCTTTTGATTAATCCAACATTTAAACCTGCAGACTCATGCTGTGGCAAAAGACCTCCTCAAGTATCACTCGCAGACTCTTGGCTTGGTTATTGGTGGTGCAGCAAGAAGAGGAGAAGCAGAACGCCTTGTTAAAGGGGTAAATTTACTAGTGGCAACCCCTGGTCGACTTCTTGATCATCTTCAAAATACAAAGGGATTTATCTATAAGAATTTAAAGGTAACTTGTATAAAGCTGTAACCTTGTTATAGATGATGATTTACTCGTTTTCCTTTCAAACCAATACCATTGGTTGAATAGCTTATGACTACATTAGTTGTTTAGTAATTGCCAGTATAAGACTTATGTAGAAATCTTATCAATAAATGTTCCTGCCAGTAGTAAAATTAGTTGCTTGAGAGCGTTATGTAATTGTTAAATAACCTTTCAAACTTGCAGTGCCTTACAATTGATGAAGCAGACAGGATATTGGAGGCAAATTTTGAGGAGGAAATGAAGCAAATTATCAAGCTTCTACCAAAGGTAAATTATGTTTCGGTAATGATGTTGGTATGCATGTATGATTTTTTATTCAGAATTAAAAAAGATATGCTCATAACACAAAGGAATCTGTGAAACAATGTATGTTAACTATCCTGATCCACTCTGTGTTTTCCATACAGTATTAGTAGCTGCACTTTGTAGTAAGTTGCTAAGATGCTCTTATAGTATTTGGTGTGTTTGCATTAAATGTCTTATCAATGACCTTTTGTTTTCAATGCTAACTGAACGGCAATTTTTTTTTCTTAATTATAACTCCTTAGCTAATACTTGAGTTCTTATGCTGATGTATGATAATATTCAGTGACATGGTTCTGTTCAGTGAGCTATACTCCTGTTTGTGGTTGTAATGACAATTTAGATTTCTTTTTGGCAATATCTAATGCTTTTTAGCTGATGAGTTCACTAATCAATATGCAGGCTAGGCAAACTGCTTTATTTTCAGCTACACAAACTAAAAAGGTATCTTTCTCAAGGCATCACATTTTGATGTTGGCTCAGTCTACTCATGCTTTTCCTTGCCTTTCCTCTTTAATCAGAATTTCAATAATTAAGATTGTAACACAATTTCAGCTCTTTTTTCTTTCTTTCTTTTATTTTATAGTGAAATTCAGTATTTTTTTTCTTCTGTTTGATCTAACTGACGTTGGATTTCCATCTCAGGTGGAGGACCTTGCTCGGTTGTCATTTCAGACAACTCCTGTATATATTGATGTGGATGATGGTAGAACGAAGGTAGACATGCTGTTGCTTCCAAGTCTAAATGTTTTCATACATATAAACATATGCATAAGCAAGAACAAGCTCTCTGCTTTAAACCTAACAAGATGTCTGCTATTGTAGGTCACAAATGAAGGTCTGCAGCAAGGCTATTGTGTAGTGCCAAATGCCAAGAGATTTATCCTTTTGTACTCCTTTTTGAAGAGAAATTTGTCAAAGAAAGTGATGGTCTTCTTCTCTTCATGTAACTCGGTCAAGTTTCATGCTGACCTTCTCAGATACATTCAGGTGGAATGCTTTGATATCCATGGAAAACAAAAGCAACAGAAGAGAACCTCTACCTTTTTTGATTTCTGCAAAGCAGAGAAAGGCATCTTGCTTTGTACTGATGTTGCGGCTCGTGGACTTGATATTCCTGCTGTGGTATGAGTCTTTTGTTCACCAAGACTTTTCTTCTAGGATCTAGGCCCCTAGAAGCTCGTGTGGGTCGTGTTTGTTTTGTTGGGGAGGGTTGTGATTGTTGTTGAAAATTGAAATAATATTTGCAGACATCATTTTTTCATCTATCGATATCTCTCTGGCCTCTTCCCATTAAGACACCCTCTGGAAATTTCCTTTTCTTGGTGTGGGTGTTTAGATTAATTGATTGATTTGTGTATTTGAAATTTTTGCAAAATTAGCTTTAATTAAGATGGTGCATTTGGATTTGTTTGAACTTGACATGGGTTTTGGGGATTTTGGAAAGGATTGTGCTTCAAAATTTCTAAATTGCTCACTTAAAGGCCTCCACATAAAAGAATAATTTATTTGCAGACCATGAAAGCTGTATTTCCTTGTAGTTCGGCTAATATTTATTCCTTATCTTTCCTTTTCTGCTTGTAGGACTGGATTGTGCAGTTTGATCCTCCTGATGAACCCAAGGTGCTCATACTTTCTAGCTAGCATGTCTCAGTTAATTTGTCAATGTTTCTTGTTCATGTATTTTCAGTAACATGCACTCTGAATTTACTATCAGGAATACATCCACAGGGTTGGTCGAACAGCACGAGGGGAAGGTGCAAAAGGAAATGCCTTGCTTTTCCTGATTCCAGAAGAGCTACAGTTTTTGCGCTATCTGAAGGTATATTGGAGATTCATCACAGCTGCTTATCTTACACATCTCCAATTCTACTATTTTATGAAGAGGGCACCACCTTAGTGCAATAAATAATTGGTTTTGTTTCATCATGCTGTAGGATGCACAGCATTAGAATTTTGAAAAGCAAGAATACTTGATATCTTCTATCAGATTGAAAAAGAGAATGTTCCTAAAGATTAGACGTTCCTTTTGTAATCGCCTTTTCTGTATTCTTAACGTACCACCTCTCTTCTAGGCAGCAAAAGTCCTTGTCAAAGAGTATGAATTTGATCAGAAGAAGCTGGCAAATGTTCACTCTCAGCTGGTACTGTCCTACTTCACTGTTGCATGTTTCATCCCAGTAACTAAAGTTATAAAGAACTTAAAATAGCTACTGGATTGTTTCAGGAGAAGTTGGTGGCCAACAACTACTATTTGAACAAATCAGCTAAAGATGCATATAGATCTTACATGTTGGCCTATAATTCACATTCTATGAAGGACATCTTTAATGTCCACCGACTCGATCTGCAGGTACCATTCTTGTCACTCACATTCTAAAAGGGCGATTAGTTGCACGAACAATTATATTTATTTTTTCAAGGAATGAAATGGCTAATGTTGGGTATCTGCAGGCTGTTGCTGCTTCATTTTGCTTTTCTTCTCCACCAAAGGTGAATCTAAACATGGAAAGCAATGCTTCCAAGTTTAGGAAGAAAACACACAAAGGAAGCCGAAATGGTTTCAATGAGAGCAATCCTTACGGAAGGCAGAGCGATGGAGATGAAAAGCGACAATTTGTAAGCTATTAACCAAATAGATATCAGCAACACTTTGGTGGAGCGAAATGTGATATTAGTAATTTTATGATTTTTTTGATTGACTTGTGGCCTTGCCCAAAAGTTTTGTTTAAATGTCTTTAACTGATTCGAGTTCATACACCTCCGAGATGTAATAATATTGAATGAACGATTATACCAATTTAGAGCTCTGAAATCAATATTTTTGTAATCAAATCCTCTCATGGGCCATCTTCTAAACATTCGTTGCCCTCCAGTGTAATGTTACTAACCATTAATAACAGATCCGCCATGCCAGAAAATAAGATGGTGGACGGTGATATCATACATGTGTTACAAGTAGTAAAAACAGGATCATCGAACCAGAGACTAGAGCTATTTACGTGACGACTAGAGATTTTCAATAATGTAAGTGGATGCTTCATGTTACTTTTTTTAAGTGGGTGCGTGTCAAACCGAAACGTAACGGTATTAACAATCTCTACCTTTATATATTTTTTAATTGATATTATTTTTTTATACATGTTATTCTCTGGCGTGGTTTCCAGACTCGTAGGAGGCTAACTTGTAAAAGGGGGTTGGGGGTATTAAGCTGTTGGGTAACTTGTGAGTAGTTTATCATTTTTATTGGCCGGAGGTCAATCAGGTTTGGTCATATTATAACAAAATAGGTTTAACTTGTATTTCAACTCAGGTTTGAACTCTTGGATTAACTCACCAAGTTTGGCCGAGCTAAGTAACTACTTAGATAATTGATCCGTGTTAGGCTATAATTGATCTATGGGCTAAATTAATTTTTTTAATGTAAAAACAAAAAATCAAATGTTACTAATAGTAGAAAAAAATCATATATTAGTTTATTTCATGTAACTCAATTGATTTTATTAGTCTAAAATAATCTATACAACTTGTGAAATATTTGACTAAATAAAATTTCAAGATGATATTTTTTAATATTAAAATAACAATATATTGGATTGATCTAGGACAATCCGGGTTAACATGTCAAATTCATAACCCAAGTTATAAGACTATGATAACCCTATAAAAAGCAAATCAAAATAAATTATGAAATTTAATTTTTAATTAATTTAATATTAAATGATGAAATTAGAAAAAAAAAATCAATTAAAAACCTAAAAAATAACTTGAGTTAACTTGTTAAACTTGCAACTTAGATCATAAGATTGAGATAACCCTATAAAAAATAAATCAAAACAAATTACAAATTTCAAACCCCTCAATATTAAAGGATGAGATTAAAAAATAAATAAATTAAAAAAATATAAAAAATAATCTGAATCAATCTACTAAACTCATGACTTGGGTCATCAGATCAAGATAACTTTATAAAAAAAATAAAAAAAAGACTTAATTTAACTCATGTTAACCTATCAAATCCACTACTTTGGTCTTGAGACTAAGATAACTCCAATAAAAAAAAGTTAAAATAAATTATAAAGCTCGATTCTCAATTATCTTGTCAGGCCTAATATTAAATGATGAAATTTATAAAAATCTTAATGAAAAAAATAACATAAAAAATAAGTCAAGTCAACCCAAGTTAATCGTTAAGCACTATTCTTAGGTCATGAAATCAGGATAATTAAATTAAAAACAAATTGAATCATGAAACTTAATTCTCAATCAAGCACTATTAATTGATGAAATTGGAAAAAAAAAGTCACTTAAAAAAGAGAAAAAAAAAGAGTCTATAGTGTTAACTTGTCAAACTCACGACCTGGGTTATGAAACGGAGACAACCTAATAAAAAGCTTTAATGTTGAAGAACCTGCAACTCGAGTCATGAGACCAATATAACCTCTTAAACAAACTTGATTTAACTAGGGTTAAAATACCAAAACTCGCGATCTTGATCATGAAACTAAAATATTCTCATAAAAAACAAATCAAAATAGATTATAAAACTTAATTCTCTATCGACTTAATGTTAAATGATAAAATTAAAAAAATAATTAAATAAAAGACACAAAAAACAACTTGAATCAACTCGAGTTAACCCATTAAACACTATTTTTGAGTCATGAAATTAATATAACTTAATGAAAAGTAAACAAAATAAATTATAAAGTTTAATTCTCAATCAAATCAATATAAAATAATAAAATTAAAAAAATATGCGTGAATCGAGTTATCTTGTCAAATATGAAATCCATATTTTAAGAATATAATAACTAAATAAAAAAATCTAATATTAAAAAATATTAGAAGTAATCTGAGTAGAAGCAAGGATGGCTCCACAACTAAACATTCTGAAGTAATTGCAACTAAACCACCAAGCAATCCACTGCAAACATCTAATGCATCCCGACGGCCTACTAGTAATCGTCGGCCAAATAAGGTTGTGATTCTAGCGCTCGAACTTGCCAATGTAGTTCTTAATGCAACCCGACTAAAACTGATCCAGTTACTATTAGGAAAACTAGGAATAAATAACCGGATATCAATCTGGTCGGATTAATTCACAAATTCTATTTTTTTTTTATTTTTGTGCAATCAAAATCATGATTAAACAATCAACAAATACAAAGCAAATATCATACAAATCAACACAAAGATTTTTACGTGGAAAACCCGATGCGAGAAAAACCACAATACCATAGTTCACCTAAAAACTTCTATTATCAACAAATAATGGGTTCACAACTGTTCTTCCATAAATTCAACTAAGAGCTATAACATACTTATTATTAAGAAAAATTTATTCTTGCAATACAACAAGATTAAAGAAAAAGTATTTGAGAAAAACTCACAATATCAATATTCTTGGAATACATCAAGGTTGGCGAGTTCTAGTTGATCTTCTCAATTGTGGCTCATCTGAAGCTTCTTGCATAACCTTTTCAGGAATAATATCAATATTATTATTAGTTGATTCAAGATCACCAACTAATGGCTCAACAAGAAAACCACCATTATCATCATTTTGAAAACCTTCCCTATTATTAGCAGGCATCAAAGGTAACTGTGGAGTAGGTCTTGGATTTGAATTAAAAGGAATGAAAATAGTAGATTATGTTTTCTCTTTCTTTTCAAAGTCTTCAATAGCTTGATTTTCAAATAAGATAACATCTCTGCTTCTCATAATTTTCTCCTTCTTTAGATCTCACAACTTATAGCCAAACTCATCATCTTCAGAGTCTAAAAAAATACACTTTTTTATGTTGTTGTTAAGTTTAGACCTTTTATCTCGAGGAACATGTATGAATGCTCCGCATCCAAACACTTTCAAGTGTGTATAAAAGACATCCTTTCCTTTCTAAACTCTATCTGCAATATCAAAATCAAGAGGAACTAATGGAAAAAGATTGATCATGGCAACTACAGTCTTCATTGCCTCACCCCAAAAGGACTTAAGTAGTTTTGCATGAGAGAGCATACATTTAATTCTTTTAATAATGGTTCTGTTCATTCTCTCAGTCACTTCATTTTATTGTAGATTCTTAGGAACTGTCTTCTCCAACTTGATACCATGTTCTTTATAGCACTTCTCAAAAGGACCCTTGTATTCACCACTATTGTCAGCTCGAATACATTTCAACTTTCTACTAGTTTTTCTTTTAATTTTAGTATTGAAATCCTTAAAAACATTAAGCATCTGATCTTTGAATTTCAAATAAGTGGCCCAAATTTTCCTAGAGTGATCATCAATGAAACTAATAAAGTACAATGCACTTTTAAGAGACTTATTAATCATAGAGCAAACATCAATATGAACTAAATTAAAAACATGTGATCTTCTATGTGAAAGTGATATTTGAAACGCAACTCTATGTTGTTTACCAACTAAACAATAAGTACATATCTTCAAGTTCATACCTTTTAATGGAAGTTAGTTCTTCTTGGCAGAGATATCAAGGCATTTCTCAGTTAAATGTCTAAGTCATTTATGCCATAAATCCTCCCCTTTGACTTTGACTTATGACATATCGAGACCTATCTTTTTCCCTTTAATAATAATTAAGGAATTTCTAAGAGCTTCTATTTACTATCTTCAAAGTAATTGTGACAACCTTCTTCATTAAAAGTACCTGTAGAGATTAAGTGTAAGCGCATATTAAGCACATGCCTGACATCTTTAAGTAGCAAATTTAAATCAATATTGATTTCTAACCAAATATCTCCAATGCTCACAACACTAGTCATCCCTTGATTTTCCATCCTAATTTGACCAAAGTCACTAGTAGTGTACGATGTGTAAAAATCATATCATGGTGTAACATGGTAAGAAATTGTTAAATCTCCGACCCAGGTGGTATCTTGACATGCAAGATTCACACAACTATCATCACAAATAATGGCAACATCACCATCAAATACAACTGTAGTTGTACCATTCTCTTCATTCTTGTCTTTATCATTACCTTTTTTTTATCTTTTTTATATTTTTTATAGTCTTTTTGAATATGTTCAGGCATATCACAATAATAACACTTAATTTCCTTCCTTGATTGAGATCTTCTTTTTAGCTTTTATTTGTCTTTTTTATTGCTAGATTCTCTATCTTACTTGCCATGAGAGAACCTACTTTGTCTTCTCCCTTGACTTTTTGTAATAAGTACATGAGACTCAAAAGTACTTGTCCCTTTCCTCCTCTTCTCTTCATTGAGGATATTATCCTTCACTGTTTTCAATGTAATCTTTCTATTTGGAGTAGAATTGCTAAGTGACACCACCAAAGTCTCCCAACTATTCGGTAAGAAACTCAATAAGATTAGTGCTTGCATCTCATCAGCTAACTCAAGATTCATCAATGATAGCTGATTCAAAAACCCTTGGAATCCATTTATATGCACTGAAGCATCTTTACTATCTTTATACTTCAAATTCATAAGATCTCTAATTACAAAAACCTTGTTTTATGCACTCTTCTTGGCAAAGGTTTCTTTTAACATCTTCCAAATTATATAGCAGTCATGTTCTTGAGAAATATGATTAATGGACTTAGAAGATACCCATTTTCTAACATAAGCAATCACCTTTCTATTAAACCCATTCCATTTTACCTTATCCATCTCATTAGGCTTTTTTTCTTTACACTCAAGCGGTAAAACCAAATCATTGTAATATAAGTGATCATTCATCATTGTTTTTCATAGAAAATAATTGAAGGAAGTGAGCTTTAACATGCTCAAATCTTCTTTTTCCATTTTAACTGCACAAGAAATTTAATTTACACAACCAGTGCTCTGGTACCAATTTATTGGGAAAACTATGAACAAATAACCGGACACCAATATGACCGGATTAATTCAAAATTCACAAGTTCCAATTCTTTTCTCACTTTGTGTAATCAAAATCAGGATTAAACAATCAACAAATATAAAGCAACAATCACATAAATCAACACCAAGATTTTTATGTGAAAAACCCGATATGGGAAAAACCACAGGATCGTAGTCCACCTAAAAACTTTCATTATCAACAAATAATGAGTTTACAACTATATTTTTTTTTAGACTCAACTAAGGGCTATAACATACATATTATTAAGAACAATCTATTCTTAGAATACAACAAGATTAAATAAGAAGTATTTAAGAAAAACTCACAATACTAACAACTCTGTTTTTTTATCAAAACGGCCAGCTTCTACACTATTAATCTTTGATCCAACCATTCAAAATGAAGAGTAATGTGTCTAGAAGCTGCTGTCAAAATCTCAGCCCGATCCAATGGTAAACAAGTTGGAATCGAATAAAAAAGACAACCAATTCAGTTGTCTCAACTTCCTCTCTTTTTCTTCTCTTTTTTGTTAAAATTGTTATTGAATCTATAGTACAACTACATGTAAATTAAAAGAGGCAGCTCATGATAATTAATATAGTGGTCCCACCATCACATGATGCGGAACCACACACAACAGTTACTTGATCGGTACCAAACACCACAAGAGTTGCATTATGCCCATGCATTGGCACAGGCTTGCCAAATGCATCAAACTGACTCATTTGAGGAACTTGAATAAATAAGCCTCGAAATCCAGCAACCCTTCTACCAAATGAACCACACCACTGCCAACGAAGTCAATAGCATTAGAGCCTAACAACTGATTAATTTGAACTAAGAGACAACCAAACATTTGATGACCAAACCCAATAAACCATAATTTGGTACACAAATTCAGAAAGGAAAAATAAGAAAACAAGATAAGCACTAAATTAGGTTCTTTCAGCTATGGAGCTGTTGGTAATTCCAGCAATTGCAGCAGTAAAAGTCAATTGGTAAAGAAAGTAACTATAGTCATAAGAGGTATTAGGAATATATTTGAGAGCAAAGAAGGTTGTACCTATGAAAGGGTTAGAATTAGTTCCATTACCAAATGCAAACGCAAAGCCAAAGAAATGATAAGAGATGCTCCCAGCAACAACATCAACAACATTAATGAAGTTAAAAAATGAAAATAACATAAAATAAAAGGTTATTTCATGTCAGTCTAGAAGAGTGGTTGATTAATAAGTTAAAAATATTTATATTTTTTTTCTCAATCTAAAAAATTTTAAACTCACCAAGAAGGTCTTGAATACTTGTAATAAAATACTTCCAATTAGGAGATTTAAAGATCATTTGATTTGATGTTAAAATCTATATTTTTTTAGAAAAAAATATAAGAATATTCTAAAGAGAAATACTCTAAAAGTATAAATGGTGTAGAGAATTGAAGATTATGAATATTTATTACAAAGCTCTTATTTATATTTATAGCCCATAAATTTTATTCTTTTATAAAAAGAAGGACATGTAATGCAGTTACCCTAATAACATTTAATGATAGATAAATATTTTTTATCTGATGGACATATGGTAGATCTTTAAAGGACTTTTATGTACCTAAAAAGATATAGAGAGTCAAAGTTTAAGACACCAAGTGTAATTAAGTTTATAGAGGCTAAGTTCTTTCACAAGGTTAGACTCCAAGAAAGCCGGTTATTCTGCTAAACATGTAAGGAAGGATGATCATTATCTTGAATTTAGCTGACTGCTACGTCCAATCATCTGGAGTTCAATTTGCATGTCAAACCCACACTATTTTGAGCTTGATGCACTTTTAAACTCAAGCATCTCAAACTTAGGTGACTATCAAGATCAAGTACTTTAAATTTAGTATGCATGCTAGACCCACACTATATTGAGCTTGACACACTACCTAGTTCATTCACCTTTGGCCTTTAAATGCGTATCAGACCAACGCTATATTAGCCTTGATGTACTGTTAAGTTCAACGTCCTGGGCTTGGTTGATTATCAAGTCCAAACATTTAGGTTCTAATAACCAAACAAAAACTCAATGAAATTGACTCATCAATTTGTAAGCGTACTGTTCATGGCATTCTTGGCCCGGACTGAGCCAGCACATAGCATGGCAAAGCCAAGTTGCATCGCTAAGACCAGGTAAGCTGAGAAGAGTAGGTCAATGGTGTTGATAGAGTCTAACACTTTGTTCACATGAACCCTCCATTAGTATTTTGGGAGAAAGGGTTGGCTGGTGCAAGCAGAAGATGAAAGATAAAGACTGCTAGAAGCTTGCTAGTTGCGTATAGATAGCATGTTGAATGGTAGCCAATTTTTTGTGGCCAGTTTTTTTTCATTTCTCTTTCTTGTTATTTTCTGGTAGGACCGTTAGGAGTGGATTGCCGACTGGCTGCGCATTATACTTCAAAGACTCGTCAGCGGTTTCAGCTAGAGAAATGTAGACTTGTATGTCATGCTGCAAGTCCATCGAAGTGAAAGACGTAATATGATCATCACCTCAGTTGTTAATACCAAATAATAACCACATGCGAGGCACACAGTTGTCATTCTTGAGAAAACTGATAATCGGATTGGACTGGAAAACAAAGAGAAAATTGAGTGTCCGAAGTAACCTCCTTTTTTTTTTAATTTAATAACGCATCAAATTGATGCTTATATGATATAAAAGCAATAATAATACCAAATGTTGCCTAATTATTACATATACCTGATAATACAATTAGCACTACCACATGTAGATAGGAACAATGCAAGTGTTCCATTAGCATCTACTAAAACTACAATTACGCAAAACAATACATCTGAGATAAATGCTTACAGCCACAGTAATTGTGTATTTGTGTTTAAATTCATATCTAAAATGGTGCTTCTGAAGGGAATTAATAGGCTTTCTGGTAGGGACCATTATCCCCCACTGGAACTCGGCTGGTGAGGGAAGGTTTCATTGTAACAATAGCAGATTCATTTGCTCCGGCTCTAAGAGCAGCCCTGCCAGCTTCAAGGAAACTCCTAACTGCATCCTCAGCATATCTGTTGGCTTCACCCACTGTCATGCTTTTGCCAATATCCGGGTAAGCATTCAGTACATGATCGCCATTGAGCTGTGATGCAAGCTGGATCATCTCAACTTGAAACTCCGAGAGGCTTGCATCTTCTTTTGGTCCCCATGGCCTCAGTGATGTCGTCACGTCTGGCAGCGTTTCTGTGTACAGATTTCAGGATTAATTTAGAATCATATGATGTAAGATAAGATAACACACCACGAATCCCAGATAATGTTTGTTCAGAAGAGATTTTCTGTATGAACCAACGGTTCTTGAAATGCCAAAGTGGAGATGTGTGTCGACATCTTTGGACCATCTACATAGCCTGAAACAGATAACAGGGTCGTCTCTTCACTCTTGACTGGGTTCTATCTCTACAAGCCTAAATGGAACAGTTAACCTAAAGGCTTTAATCTTCAGTCTCCAACCTCCATTATTGCTATAGACATAAAAGTTAAGAAGGATCCGCTTAAAAAAAAAGATGAAGAAAACAACAGAAGACTCTGTGCGCTCATATTTGCACGTCACTTGACTCTGTCTGTTAGAAGAATACTGCCATGGATTTCATGGCAAGCAACTAATTCGCAGATAAAATAAGTGGGAATCCCATTAAACGTTGGAATAGGCAAATCAAACAAAAGCAGTACAGCACCAAATCAAATACAAATACTGCCAAATTAAACAGGGGTGCATGACCGCATCCTACTTGAAGCCTCACGCAATCAAATTAAGCACAGTAACGCTTCATTGACTACAAGACAAAGTAACTTGGTTGTTCAAAAGAATAACAAAGCATAACTAATTATTTAAAGATAAGGATATCGATCCCAAACCTGGGCAATCATCACGCGGAGTGTCACGAAGGTAAAAGTAATTCTCAAAAGTACCAGCCCATGCATCCCTCCTTGTCAAGAAATTCGAGTTCAAGTCAAACAGCTTCTTCACCGTTGCAGGGATTGAAGAATGCTCAAATTGTGAATCTGGTCTTGGCCCATCTGGTTCATGTATCACTGCACATCAACAGCAATAATCAATCCAAACCACGCTATTATTTACTACTTCTTGTGAACAAAAGGAAAAAAAAAAATCCTTAAACAACAACATTAATAGCAGCAAAATAAACAATAGAACAAAACAACAAAGAACTCAACACTTACCAGTACCCTTGTCAACCCAAGGAGAGATCAAAAAGGTCGGAACCCGAATACCCAAGCGGTTAAACTGGAAATAATACGGGTCAGGCCCAATAATCCCATCCGGATTCGGTACCCCTCTGACGGGCGTCGGTACGTGATCATAAAATCCACCATGCTCATCATAAGTAATCAGAAGAGCCATCTCTTTCCACTGCGGACTGCTCCTCAATATCTCATACACCTCCTTCACAAACCTCTGTCCTCTTGCCACGTCATGTGATGGGTGATCATCATTGGCTGGAAATAACTCCACGTCAAAGTATCTCTGCTCCACCACCACATAATTAGGTAACTTCCCTAGCTTCGCATGCAATTTGAACTTCAGTTCGTAGCTGTGGAACTTCAACAAGTGCTTTAATTTCCTCAACGACTTGAAAAACAGTGTTGCGGGGATATTTTGGTAATATATCCCGAAACTGAGGCCATTGTCGTCAAGTGAGTCGAATATCGTTCTTTGAGGGAATCCATGGATGAGGTCTTTCCGCACGTTACTCATGGCTCCGTGTGAGGTTGCTGAGTGGACATAGAACCGGTTCGGCTGAGTTGACGCGGGAACCGACGCGAACCACCGGTCAAAAACGGCGAACTCATTCGCTAACTCGGTGTAAACCGGTAAAAGACTCGGTTTGAACCCGCTCATGACGGTTTTCGACATGGTTTCGCCCATGCTCTTCGCTTGTTGCACGAACCCGTTCATTGGAGCCGGGTCAGCGAAACTATCGTTTGACCCGAATATCTGTTCTCGGATCGCCTGGAACGAGTGGCCAGGGTCCGAGTCGATGAAGACCGCGTCGTCGGAGACGAAGACTTCGTCGGAGCTAGGGTCGGAAGCAGAGATTCGATTCGATTCGGAACCAGATAAGCCGTCGATGTCGGGACGGGTTGACTTGAGCCAGCCGAGAACGTGGTCAAAGGAGCGATTCTCCATGACGAGAACTACTAGGGTCTTGATGGGGCCTTTGATTCTGGGTTTGTGTCTTTTGTGTAAATCATCAAAGTCTAGGGACTGAGAGGAAAATACTAGATAAAGAAAGAGCAAAGAGGCGAGTGATAGTCGACGAGAAGTCATTTCCGGTGAACGGGAACTGGAAATTCCGGTGATTAGTCAGGGGAAGGAAAGTCCTATCTAGGACAGGAAAGGGTGCATTTGGGTGGGAGGTATAATAATAATAATAATAATAATGGAGTAGCCGACAGGAAAGTAGATCGTTATTTATAAAGCAGAGCAGAAGAGAGGAGGGTATATCCCTTGGAAAGGAGAGAATACTAGTAATATGCTTGACTTTCCTTTTAAGTGTGATTATAATTAGGTGTTTATGTGAACCCAGATCTAAGCTGACGATGATGATCACGAGTGAGACAGATTATAAATAACAGGTAGTAGTTGCGTGTCTTTTCCTTTCTAAGGGTTTGGATTTTAATAAACGGACAGGAAATAGCAAGCTGAGAAATTACCACGTCCCACAGTATTTCTTGGATTTTTAAATGTTTTTTTCTCGGCTTATGCGCTGGTGACAAGAATTTACTTTTCAGCTTTTTCTGTGGCCGCTTACTGAATCTTTGTCCTGTCCTCTTGCCGGAAAACACTTTGCGCATTTAAAATATATCTTCTTAGCGCTTTGTCAAAAATGCAACATGTTAAAAAAAACAAAAAAAACTTAGTCCTAAATCATCGGTTATAATAACAATTTAAATAATGCAGTAATAATAATAAACTGATAAAAAAAACATGTAAAAATAATAGGGGTAAAATTAAAAATTATTTGTAATATAATTGATTAATTTATAGATTAAAAAAAGGAGTGAAATAAAAAAAATATTAAGGGCTAACTCAATAAAAACAAACTCTGAAAAAAAAAGTTAGAAATTAATCTCAATATAACTTTTATTATGAAGATTCAATTAAAAAATATAATTTTCAATAAATTTATGTTTGAAGGATAATATCAATAGAAAAAAATTAATAAAAAATCTGTAAAAATAATATAAAAAAATGAGGATAAACTCTCTAAAAGAAAGATGCAATTTAATGGAAAAATTAAAAATTAAATTTTAAAAAGTTAAAAAAATCATAGGTGTAACAAGCTTTAGTGTAGAGGACTAGTTTGCGCGCATATATGATCTGTGCATCACAAGAGCATCTATAGAGCTTCAATCTTTTTTATTTAAACTTTAAATGGTCTGCAGGTACAGGGTCAAGGTCGTGAGAAGCCATGTTCTCAGGCTTGAGTAAATTGATCCTCCGTAGTATCCATACATGATCCAAATCTATTAAAGCTAGGCCCCAATTTATGGCGAGACATGAGAAAGTAAATGAAAGAGTATTGCTCCATCCCTCTAATTCTAAATACATCATGGAAAATCTGAATTCTTTACATGTAACCTACTTTGACATGATTTTTGTTCACATTTTTATATATTTTAAAAAAATTAATTTAAAAAAATTAAATTGATGTTTTGTTCAGTTTTTTTATAATATACTGATATCAAAAACAAAAACAAAATATTTATTTTTATACATTTTCAAGCTAAAAGTAATTTTAAAATATACCATGCATCACAATCTTAAACTCATTTGAGGTATTGAAGACAATGGTGAGGGTGGTTTTTAAAATGATTTTCATTTGAGAATATAACAAGAGATATTTTATATTTTTAGCATAATAAGTTTACGAAAGTATTTTTGGTGAAAAAATTAATTTAGGTTTTTTTGGGGGGTATTTTTTATTTTTATCTAATTTTTTTATTATAATTCAAAAGGTAGAGGGGTAAATTGATTTTTATAATAATTAAAAAATATTAAAAATTCAAACTTGTTTGACATATTCACTTTGTAAAAGTACGTGAAAGGTGCCATTAAATTTCAGAAGTGTGTAAAGAGTTATTCGGTGGTTGAAAATCTATTTCCACCATATTAGTTGATTGTTTGTAGCATCCCTTTTTTTATAAGTGGTATGTGTTGGGTTGTGTTGAATGGATTGTTGTGGAGTTATTTTTTTAATTTACGCTCGATATTTAAAACTTCAGGACATTTCTTTTAATTGAGAATACTTGAGTATTAATTTTTATTCTTTTTATTCTTTAATTTTTTATCATTGGTCCTTTTATAAGTTTTTTTTTAATTGCATCCTTCAATCTAAAATTTTTTTTTTTCAAATTTAATCCTGATTTTTTTTCTTCATTTTTTTATTGCCTCTTTTGTGAAATTTTAATTTTATCCTTTATAAAAAAAATAATTTCTTATGTTTTTAGATTTGGTCATCATTCTTTTAGTGATTTATTCTTTAAATGTTTTTGTGAAATTATTTTTTTTTTAATTTAGTCCTTCAAGCCAAAATTATCCATCTTCTAATTTGTTTTTCTTTAATTTGATTCTCATTCTTTTAATTATTATTTTTTCTTTTGAATTCTTTTTTGTGATTGATTTTTTTTTAATTTTATCATTTAATATTTGATTTATTTAAATTTGAGTTTCATGATTTTTCTAATTTTGTGGCTTTCAATCAAATAATCTAGGTCACGAATTCATATCATTTTTTATTAATTTTTTTATTTCATTACTTGATGTTATTTTTTTATATAAAAATAAGCTTTATGATTTTTTATTTTTTATAAATTATTTTAATCTTATAACTTGAACAGTGGAAGTAATAGGTTAACTTGGATGAGTTCATACCTTTTTATTGGTTTTTAATTATTGTTTTTATATGACTGATTTTTTTTAATTTTATTATTTAATGTTTAATTGTTAATAATTAGCTTTTATAATTTTTCTATATATAGTTCTTCCAATCATATGGTTAGGGACATGGGTTTTATAGTTTTTTTAAAAATTAATTTCATGATATTATTTATTTTTTTGTTTTATTAATATGAGAGGACTTAAATCTTTTTTTCCCCCTCATAATTGCTTCCTTATTTTTTAATTTTTAGTATAATTTTTTTCCTCCAATTTTATCTTTTAATTTTTAATTAGTTAAAATCTATGCTTCGAGTTTTTTCAAATTTATTGCTTCAAAATCCACAATATAACATCAAATAAAAGTCTTGTATTTTAATCATATCAAAATTCCCATCCTGTCAGAAAGCTTGGCTGACTATGTATTCAATCTGATGTGCTTTTTTACCAGCGCCCATGGTCACCTAATCAGGGACCATATACCAATATGGTACTGCAGAACCCTGCGTATATAACTCATCTTTTATTCACCTATGGTGATAGTTATTTGTTCCGATGGCTACAAAAGTGTATGCCAAGGGTTCACAGTAATTGCATACAATCAGGGTGCATGAAACTATGACTTCGTTCGTAAGTTGAAACCCAACTTGTTACAGCTCAAATCCAATGTCCGCAATGATTTCCATCTCCCTATAGTTGTTGCTACATGCTCTTTAAGAAAATTATGGGACAAGTTGAGGTGCTGAATCCCAGTTTGTGTCCCTACTCCAGCTTTTGCAGTGCCGGTGGAGAAATAGTTAGAGGAAAGATCAATATATGTCGATGAACAATCCGATAAAAACATTTCCTATCTCATAAACATTGTTTGAATCAGGGATCCTTCAAACAAGTGAGTTGCTTGACGAAAATGGGAAATACGCTCGAGGACCCCAGCTGCAAGCTGCTGTGATGAACCCTCCGCCTAAAAAAATAAATTTAATATCGTGTTAGCCATTGGCCCACGTATCAGTTATTAAACTGATAAGAACAGATACCATACTTGATCTGGTATCTTGATCTTAGCCAAAAAGCCGAGAAAGCTGGTATGACTTTGCTACTGCCCTTGGACTTACTTTTATATGGTTACCCTTGTCTTCTCTTTCGATGCAGTACAAACAAAACTAGCCAATACTAAAGAAATGCTAGGGCAAACCTTCGATAAACATACAAGAGCTAGCGACAGACAACGATCGCAAGCTTCTTCAGTTAGAAGAAACAAGAAGAAGATTGCTTGTGATATGTTTTGATGAGCTTACCAAAACACTGTATATTGATTTGTATTTATAGACATTAGTACATCTATCATAATGGAGCTAAAAAAGGAGACAAATGTGGAGCTAACTTAATTTACAGTTGTATCAGAAACCTTAACATCCTCGACATCTTTTCTCCAATTTTCTGGTAACCTCACTTACTTTTCATCTCAACATCTCATCAAATGTGCAACACTAATCAAATTAGAAGGGAGAAAAAGAACAAGACAAATTCAAATGCACAAGAAAAATACTGCACAGGAATCACTTGCTTCGAGATTTTGCTTCTTTCCTTTAGAATAGGAAGCTTCGTTCAAATGAGTTTCCATGCATCTACAAGGTCCACAAACAAGTTAAAATCATTGACTAAAATTCATTATCAACTGAATGCATGACAAGGAAATGTCATTGATATCTTCTAGCTTTCATGGAATTCACCATGTACTTCAAAATGTGAGCACGTCTAATCATAAAGTATTCTAAAAAGAGACGGGAAGGAGACTGGGACTATATGTTTCTTTGTTTATGGAAAATTAATGTTTATTTGCTGCAATTCTGGCAATGGGTTATTGAGTCCCCACCACTCCCCCAATACGCAAAGGATAATTTATACCCCCCCCCCCTCATTTTCCGATTATGATGCTCGCGATCATAGCACCATTAATGTTAGGAAACTGGTATTTGCTAGCTGGAACATCAGGAATTACCAATTTAGGCTCCATTCTGCAGCATATATCACATTTATTGTGGCATAAGATCCACTTACATTTTCCTTTGACGAATCCCAATCAGATTAAGAAGCGAGTGAAGAAAGGTGGCTTTTTCCCTTCTGTAATGACATGAATAGGAGTCTCGGAAGATAGTCCATCTACCAGTGGGTCTGTCTGTAGGAATCTCAGCCAGTTCATTCCAAGTGAATCTACGAAAAAAAAAAAAACAGATAAAAGTGAAAACTGAAGAGCCTCGAGAATATTATTCTTGGCTAATCAATGCACTCGAATCATTGTCGTGTATTGGATTAAACGTCGCATATGGAATGCCATAGCACATGAGACCAATAACCAAGAACTTAAACCTGGATACATTTATACCACATGAACCATGAGTTGTTATTTAAATGAAGGAAAAATTTAAAGAGCTGTTTGTCTCCAGCATTTCTTTGTTCAAAGAACTGTTTTCACTTGGACACAACTAAACTGTGTCACTATCCTGTTACAAGGGAAACTAAGTATACTCAGAAAAAGAAGCATGAGGTGTTATTTAAATGAAGGGAAAATTTAAAGAAACAGTAAACACATACAAAGCATGCAGGCACATACTGGAAGACATGCCACAACTTCATCCAGAATCCAAAATTAAAAAAAGAAAAGAGAAGAAAGCAAATCTTCTACGAATTTAGGAAAGTTAAGGGCAAAGTATAATAGTTTGTATTTGTAAAAACACAATATAGCATGCTTTTGGTGGCCATACACAAGGTGACTTCAATAGTTGAATGTTACCAATCCTATTCCTTGGCGAACTCGCTGAGCTTTTGAATGGAATTCTTAGACTTGGCAACATGCAGGAGGGTCCATATGTCCAAAACAACAGAGAATGTCTGAAGATGAAGAAAAAATCTCACCAGTATAGTTGTAAGAATGGAGAATCAGGTTCTTTCTCAACACTAGAAGGTGAGGCCCTGGGAATTAGAGAATAACCACCAAATTGTTGGTGGGAGAAACCACTTATGGTGGCTTTAAAATACACGGAGAGGATAAAACGCACTCTTTTATTTCAAGAACAAAACTTACAATAACATAAACAAAAGCTTACAACAACCTCTCTCTTTCTCTCTTTCTCTCTAGTGTTTCTTTCAATCTCTCCACACATAATTGCATAAGTTTAACTGTCTATTTATATACGAATTCAAAACAAGAAAATTCAACCTTCAAGTGTGAAAGCGGTTGTGGCCAACAGTGTGAAAGCGACTGGCGGTTCGCCGCTGGACGGCTGGGCGGTGACAGCTGGTGGTTGCCTTCCTTGACCTTCTACATTGAGTTTACTTCAACAAATCTCCCCTTTAAACTCAATCGAGGGATGTCATTCCAAGTATGAATTTCAATCTGATAAATACTTCTCTCTTCAATGGCTTGATAAAGATATTTGCAACTTGATCATCTGTCTTGCAGGATATCGACTCGACTTCTTTGTTCTTTACATTCTCTCGAATAAAGTGATAACGTGTATCAAAATGTTTACTTCTTTCATGATACACCGGGTTCTTTGCCAATACAATCGCTGATCGATTATTGATATAAATCTCTGTAGGATTTTCTTGAGGAAATCCTAAAAACTTTAGCAAATTCCTTAAACATATTAAATGGCATACATTTGAATTGGCAGCAACATACTCAACTTCACAACTTGATAACGTGACAATTGATTGCTTTTTGGATGACCATGTGAAAGATGTATCTCCCATGAAAAATACAAACCCTACTGTACTTTTTCTTTTATCCAGATCTCTACACCAATCACTATCCGAGTAGCCAGTAATATTAAAATTTATACTTGAGGTATAAAACATGCCTTCATTTATTGTGCCTTTGATGTAGCGAAGAATTCTCTTGGTTGCATTCAAATGAGACTGGTCTGGCTTCTCCATATATCTGCTGATCAGTCCGACTCTGTAAAGTATATCTGGTCTGGTACATGTCAAGTACCTTAAGCTTCTTACTAAGCTCTTGAAGTAAGTTGGATCAACATTTTCAACTTTACTTTTCATTAATTTCACTCCATTCTCAACTGGAGTTGATACCGGATTGTAACTTTCCATCTTGAACCTTTCAAGAATATCTTTGGCATAACCGCTTTGAGATATAAAAATCCTTTCTTCTTTCTGCACCACTTCTAAGCCAAGAAAATGTGTCATCAGACCAATGTCTGCATCTCAAACTTTTGTACCATGCTTTTCTTGAAGTCTTCGAACATGGTAGTATTGTTGCCAGTGAATATCAAGTCATCAACATATAGGCATATAAATAATATGTTGCCATCTGCTTCTTTCTTCACATAAATTGCGTGTTGATATGGATATTTTTCAAATCCATTATCTTGAAAATACCTGTCAATTCTGGTATTCCAAGCACGCGGAGCTTGCTTCAAACTGTAGAGGGCTTTCTTCAACTTGTATACTTTGCCTTCATTTTCAGCATCAATGTATTCAAGTGGTTGTTCAACATAGATCTCTTCTTCTAGGAAGCCATTTAGAAATGATAACTTCACATTGAGTTGATAGATCTTTCATTTATGTTGTGCTGCTAGTGAGATCATCAGTTTGATTGTCTCTAGTCGGGCTACTGGAGCAAACACTTCTCTATAGTCAATGCCTTCTCTCTGTTTATAGCCTTTCGCCACTAATCTTACTTTGTATCTTTGCACTTCTCCTTTTGCATTCTTCTTTGTCTTGTAGACCCATTTGACACCTATTACTTTCTTGTTTTTTGGTAGATAAGTAAGCTTCCACATATCATTCTTCTCAATGACATGTATTTCTTCATCCATTGCTTTTATCCACTTCTCTTTTGTGATAGCTTCACTGAAGCTAAGTGGGTCACTATCTGCAAAGAAACAAAATAAAATTGTATCTTCCATTACTTGAGTGGCATCATACAGCTCTTCTAGATTTCTCATCCTTCTTGGTCCTTCTGATGAGGATGTTAATGATGGTTCTGATGATGATGGTGTTGATGATTATTCTGGTGTGTTTCTCCTGTTGAATACAGGAAATCTGTGTACCGAACTTTATGGCTTATCTTTTGATACTATCAGATCTTCTGCAAGTACTGTTGGTACTTCTTCATCTTCAAGGATCAAATCAGTACTGATCCATTTAACTGCCTCTTGGTCATCATTCCATTGCCAAGTTTTATCTTCTTCAAAGATAACATCTCTACTCATAATTACCGTCTTGGTGATGGGATTATACAGTTTGTATCCCATCCTTCTCTCACCATATCCGACAAAGATGCATTTCTCGCTTTTATCATCAAATTTGGTCCTTCTTACATCTGGGATTTTTGTATATGCCACACAACCAAAGACTCGAAGATAAGTAACACTTGGTTTGTGACCACTCCATGCTTCTTGTGGAGTGACAACTTGCAAACTTCTGGTTGGGCTGTGATTCAGCAAATATACTGCACATGATACAGCTTTAGCCCAGTATTGCTTGGGCAACTTCTTTGTTTCGAGTAGACTTCTTGCCATATCAAGAATTGTTCGATTCTTCCTCTCAGCTACACCATTTAGCTGTGGTGTATAAGTTAGTGTTGTTTGATGTCTGATGCCTTGTTATATACAAAAGGCTTCAAAGTCATTTGTTGTATATTCTCCACCTTGATCAGATCTCATGGTTTTGATCTTATAGTCACTTTGCTTCTCAACAATTGCTTTAAAATCTTTAAAATAATTGAACACTTCAGACTTTGTCTTTAAAAAAATATACTCATATCTTTCTGCTAAAATCATTAATGAAAGTGAAGAAGTACCTATTTTATCCAGTTGACATAGGCTTTATAGGACTACATACATCTGTGTGTACTAACTCTAGTAGCTTGTTTACTTTCCAGTTGACTTCTTTAGCAAAACTGGATCTGTGATGTTTGCTGATAACACAACTTTCATAGACTTCTTCTGGATGATCAATATGGGGTATACCTTTGACCATCTTCTTGCTTGCTAGCATCTTCAGACTTATGAAATTCAGATGTCCAAGCCTCAGGTGCCAAAGCCATTCTTCACTGTTGGTGATGACACTCAAACACTTTGCTGCATCATATTGCATGTTTAAAGGAAACATCCTATTCTTGGATATTTTCACATAGGCAATTAATCTCTCATTATAGTCTATAATTGTCATATGACAATTCTTCATATAAAGTGTATAACCTCTCTCTAGAAGTTGACCTATGCTCACCAAGTTCTGCTTTATGGCTAGGACATAGTAAACATCGGCGATGTAGCTATGACGTCATTCTTCAACTTGATTGGGACGTTGCCTTTACCTTTGAATGGAACTTTTAAGGTATCTCTAAAGGTGACAAAACCTTGTATGGTCTCATCTAGATCACCAAATAAATCTCGTTGGCCACACATGTGATTGTTGGCTCCAAAATCAAGATACCAAATATTCTCTTGATTCTTGTCAAGTCTGCTTGACCGCTTTTTATGACCGGCTTGTTTTAACTCGTAAGTGCACGAGTGTGCGATGTAACAATTAACTCGGTAAGATCGAGGTCATATCCACAGAGAGCTAGATCTGGAAATTAAGCTAGGTAACAAAAAAAACAACTCAAGAGAAATTAAATTAACAATAACTTGGTTGGAAATAATTGATGGATTTGTTTTCAAAGATGAAAAAGTGTAAATAGATTTTAAATGACAAGAAAAAGTAAGTCTTGGTCCAAATCAATTTTAATGGTGATGTATTGGTGATTCCTTCAAGATATATAAGATAACTCAACCTAATATCAACGATGGTGATATTAGATCGGAAGATATTACAATGAAGTTTAAAAGGATGAAGATTAATTATTGCTTAAGAATGAACAAGTATTTTCATATTAAGTAAGACATTGAATCAAGCAATCTCTATACCAAAACTAAAGTTTGTGCATAAAAATTCAAGATTATAACATTACCTAAATG
>SRLM01000054.1:40302-141479 GCA_015708895.1 Populus ilicifolia
TCAGGAGCTTGCATGATTGGTGCAGTTGTCAACAACCCTTTAAGCTTTTCAAAAGCTTCTTGACATTTTGATGTCCAATCAAATTGGACATCTTGTGACAACAAGTTACACAATGGTTTGGCAATGGTACTAAAAGAATGAATGAATCTTCGATAAAAACCAGCATGTCCTAAAAAGGATCTCACATCTTTCACAGTCCTAGGGGTAGGTAATTTTTGAATGATTTCAACTTTTGACTTATCTACCTCTATTCCTTTTGAAGAGACAATGTGACCTAAGACAATGCCATGTGTCACCATAAAATGACACTTCTCCCAATTGAGTACAAGATTGCTCTCTTCACATCTCTCAAGGACTTTTTCTAAATGCATTAGACACAACTCATAAGAATCCCCATAAACTGAAAAATCATCCACTGTTAACTTGTCCACTTCTTTGGACTCTTCAATAGCAACAACAACAAAATCAAATTTTGGATCTAGGGATCTCAAAATTTTCTTAGTAATTCAAGCATCTGAAAGGGCTTCTCTATTTTTTCTCATCTGATTGACTATCACCATAATTCTTATGTGATAATCAGAAATGGATTCTGAGGACTTCATTTGTAACAATTCAAATTCACTTCGTAAAGATTAGAGATGAATCTTCTTTATTCTGTCAACACCTTTGTATTTTTATTAGAGGGCCTCCCATATTTCTTTTGATGTTTCTGCGGAAGCAATGATCTCAAATATGGCTTCATCAAGACCTTGATAAATAATGGTCTTTGCTTTGTTGTCTTTTTTTTTATTGGCTTTGAGGACTTGCTTTTGTACCTCTGGTAAAGCATCTTTTAATTCTTTAGACTCTGGTTTATCATAACCATATTGCACAATATCTATACACTCTTGTGAACCAAGGAATGCCTTCAATCTGATGCATCAACTATCATAGTTGTCTTTGGTTAGCTTTGGGATGAGTGTTTGTGCATTTTCTAGTCATTTTGCTCTTTAAATGACTATATCACCTTTTAGGAGTTGAATTTGGCAAAACCAACACTGTAAATGGATCTAAAATGGTCCAAATAGTAGGGAACTAGTCAGACTTTGTAGAAAACAGGTCAGAAATAAGGTGAATCGGTCCAAAAACCAATTTGGGCGGTTTCCTGGGTTGAACCGGGAATATTCCAAGGAATATTCTTTTTGGCTTGGCTTTGTAATATGGCTTGGAGCTTGGCTCGACTTCAGAATATGGCTTGGAGCTTGGCTTGACTCAAATATGGCGCGCGTGTGGTTGAGTTGTCTTCTTCCTCGAGGCGCGTGAGCTACAGTACTAAAACTTCAAACAGAGAGTGTGATCCACCCCATGCTTCGATTAATCTGATTTTTACGCCGTTGAGTTCGTATTGATGAGCTCTACACTTCGGAATGCTCAAAACTTGTTTTTGACAACTTTGAAAATTCAAGTATGTACAAAAATACCTCTGTTTTTCTAACGAACAGGGCTCTGATATCAATTATTGGTGGGAGAAACCACTTGTGGTGGCTTTGAAACACTCGGAGGGGATAAAACACACTCTTTTATTTCAAGAACAAAGCTTACAATAACATAAACAAAAGCTTACAACAACCCCTCTCTTTCTCTCTTTCTCTCTAGTGTTTCTCTTAATCTCTCCACACATAATTGCATAAGTTTAACTATTTATTTATACACGAATTCAAAACAAGAAAATTCAACCTTTATGTGTAAAGTCGGTTGTGGCCGACGGTGTGAAAGCGGCTGGCGACGGGTGGCTGGCGACTGGCGGTCGGCGGCTGCATAGCTAGGTGGTGACAACTGGTGGTTGCCTTCCATGACCTTCTAGATTGAGTTTACTTCAACACAAATAAACTCCAGCTTTCACCAATAGGATCGCCAACATAAAGCATGCATTGCCAATAATGAGCGATATCGCAATGTGTGCCTATCTGAAACAACTGAGGGTTTTCTCAATAAATGAGCGATAGATCTTCAGCATCTCTCAAGTCATGGATGGATAATCCCATTTCCACAGAAGTTTCTAGAGTTGTTCATAGCTTACTTCTTTCACAGAAACAACAATATGCTCCCCTTCAAATATTAACAAAATAATTTTGTATGATTCACCATTCAATCGTCCTGACAGGGAAGAAAACTCTCCTTCAATGAGAAAACAAGGTCCTGAATTTCCCTATACTGCACAATACAGGGCCCTAGAGTTGAATCTAGTTCAAGTGCTTTGTCTGATGCCAGGTCCGTTCCATTAAGCAACCTTAGAACACCTTGTACTAACTGCAAGCTACCAAATTTAGAATTTAGTGGCCTACAAAACATTACAGTCTAAAAAGAGAGATGGAAACGAGAGTTTGATGAAATTGAAATGGACAAGATCCATGGTCAATAAACTACACAGATTTTCATAAATTTTATAGATCAAAAGTCAACTTAACACAGCATCACAATAAGGAAAAAGTAGCAATTAATAAACTCAAAAGCAAAATCACATTAATTAACTAACGAACTGTCTGCTTCTATAAAGACAAAATGCGTTGAAAAAACAAACAATGAAAAGAAACGAACAAGTGGACCAAAGATAACATGAATCGTTCAACAAAATTTATTAAAAACCTCTCAATTTATTTTTATAGATTACACATATTATCAATTTTATTTGTGGTGAAAAAAAAAAGTTCAATCAATAATTCTCATATCTTGTTGGTCAACGGATAAAGGAGATCAAAATTCCAATAATTGAAAAATTATAAGTTTGAAATCGCAAATTCTTTAAGTTCCAGATCTAAGTTGAAAAATTATGAATTATAAGTAAGAATATAATTTACTCTTATAGGTTTTATAGTTTACTTTAGCTTGTTACTAAGTTATTGCTAAGTTATTGGTTATGCTCAAATTATTATTTTTTTAAATAAAAAATTACATGTAACGATATTGTTAATGCGTTTAATGGATGGTAAAAAATTTAAATCATGTGGGGATTAACCTTATATAATCTGATTGATTTAAAGGGTATAAAAGCAAACAAGATGATCAATAAAAAGATAATTTAATTAAAAAATTTAGATGATATTTGTTTTAATATTAAGATGACACAAATTAAAATAACTCGAGACCTGTAAAATTATGATATAGATTACATGACCGGGATAACTCATAAAAAGCTATTCAAAATAAATTATCACATATAATTTTCAATCAATCCATTAAAGAATAAAATTAAATAAAAAAATCAATTAAAAAAGATAAAAAAAACAAATAAAACCACAAAAACGACAATTTGGGTCATAAAACTAGAATAACCTCATAGAAAGTAAATTAAAATAAATAAAAAGTTTAATTACTAGTAAATCTAATATTAAAAAATAAAAATAAAACAAAAAAAAACTGATATAGTAAATTATAAATGATATTTGTGAAAGAGTAAATAGTAAATTCAACTCCTCTTTTGTTAATTTGTTAATGTTAATTTTGGTTAGAGACCTAAGCTAGACCAATTAGAACGTGTTAAAAAGATGAAATGGTTTGCCACGTTAACTTGAGCTATTAATGTTGTTAAAAGAATAGAAAACAAAACATTAAATATAAAACTAAAAGGCATGGGTTTTTTCCCGTGCAAGATTTCAGTGTTCATCCTCTCACATATTAATGAGGATGAACTATATATAATTTTTTATTCTTTCAATTTCATATTTAAACTTTTTTTCTTAATGATTTAGTCTTAACTGAAGACCAATTGATTTTGATTTTGATTTTCTATGAAAGGATAAGATTGAAAAAAAAAAACAGAGACAAAAATGAAAAAATGTCAAACATGGGTGGTGCCATAAGTTTCGTAAAAGTTACTAACACGACCAAAAGATTGATTTCTTCTTTCAAGTATAGGAGTGTCAAAGCAATAAATAACCCGGCAAGACCGAGATCGAACCACAGGGATGTTAACTATATAAATTATAAACAACAACAATAATAAGTTAAAGAGAACTTTGAGATTGTAAGATTAATATGAGGATTAAACAATGATAAAAATAAATGTCAAGGTTAAAGGATCCACTAATGGTATTTCAAACAAGTATAGTATGAGGATTAAACAATGATAAAAATAAATGTCAAGGTTAAAGGATCCACTAATGGTATTTCAAACAAGTATAGTATAAACTTTTTTTATTACCCAACTGAAAACCATGCACAAAGGAGGTTTCAATCAGATTATAGATTGTTAACATGATTACATTAGTCATCTTATTCAATTAATCCTAGTACTTGTAAATCTCATCAAGCATTCATGATTATAGCTTATGTTAACAACAAATCAAGTTCCTTTCATAACTCAAGTGTCGGTTATACCATACAATATGGGTTATGAAAGTGTCAAGCATTTATTGTACCAAGTGCTATACAACATAAATCAAGATTAGTCATACAACAAGCAAAGTATTACAGAGAGAACAAGATAACAAATACAAAACATGTTAGTATCAAACATTAAAGTTTATGATGAGTTTATACTTACTTATTCTTACACCATTAATGTAACATTTTCACTTTGACATAATAAACTTAACTAAACATAATGAAAGAAGAGAAACATAAATAAACAAGATAAGAATATAAATAAGATATAAGCTAACTAAGTAAAGAAAAGAAAATGAAAAGAATAAACAAGAGATTAATGAAAGCAAAACATAAACATTATAAAAATATAAATAGAAAGAGTAAGAACATGATCTTGATTTGAAAACCAAGATGCCTAAATGCATGGCAAATACCTCTTTTTATAAATCAAAATTGAAAACTATTGATTTATTGACTAATTATTGAATGGGTGGCCAAATCTTGACGTCGTAACAATCCTTATCTTCTTATCTTAATAAAACATCATTGTTAACATTAGAATTTGGATAGACTTAATTCATGAAAGTTCTAGAAAAATATCTTATATTTCCAATAACAAAAAATTAAGGTCATTTGAACTTCTAGAACTCAAGATATGGATTAAACATTAAACAATTTCTGATCTGTAGAATAGATTCTAACTTTTTTTTATACTAAAATTTGGACTTACAAAAGGCAGAATTGAATTTTTAATAATCATAAATTTTTAGGCCTATGTCTTAGCTTTCCATTCATATAAAGCATACCCAAATTCAAGTTCTACAGCTCCAGATATGATCTAGTGACTAAACAGTGTTCTAATTTGGATTACACTAGCATCTTTATTCTAAGCCTAGCCCTCTATTTATCTTCTTAATTTTTGTAGTTAAACTCATCAATCAATCATTTTATTTATGTGATAGACCTGTATTAAAATGAACACTTACCATAAATTAAAGATATCTTATAATATTAGACATGATATTATAAAACATGTTCTAATTAAGGAGTTATTAATATTTTAAGTGCAAAAATAATAATATAAAACCTTCATAAATTATACACTTTTAAGTATTAATCACACTCCTAAACTAGCTTATTACTAGTCCCTAGTAATCAAAGTGTTAAAATAGAAAAACTGATTTGCAAGTTCCATAAAGCAAGGCATTTATCATTCAACTTTCATTAATCTATTTAGATAAACAAACTCTCATTAAATTTATATATATACTCAATACCTCTTTACCAAGATATTAATAAACCTTTTTTTTTGTACTTAGTATATCAATACATAGTTATAAGGCTTTAATTGGACAAAAACAAAATTTTGTTTTAATGTTTAAGGTTAATTTCCTTGGGTAAGGATTATTATCTTCTTCTTCTTCTTTTCTCTTTTTTTTATGAATATATATACATATAACACAATACATCTTTAACCTATATAATGAGTTTTCAACTAATGACTCTCACACTAGTTGGTCTTAGGACATTAAATGTTGAGACACCCTTTCAAGCTTAATAACTCATGTTACAAATACTAATACATAGATAATACAATGTTTGATTTCCTTAAACTTTTCTTTTTAACCCATGTAACAAGTGTTGGGTCAATAGCTTCCAAATCAGTTAACGTTAGGGTATTAGGTGTTAAAACACCCTTTCGAGCTTAATTGCTTAGGTTAGGGAGGTTACGAAACCAAACTCATCTATATTTTTATTATTATTATTATTCAAATTATATATTATCCATTTTTCTTAGTTGTTACCTTTAACAAAAAAAATATAAATAATATAATAATCCAATTTGCAACCCATAATCATATGTTAAAGAAGTGTATATGTGAAAATAAAGGCTTAAGAATACTTGCTAAATAAGTATATAAGCAGAATTAAGTGATAATAATACGAGAGTTTGTAAACTTGAATATTTTAAGAAGTATTATGATAGATCTTATTAAGAATGGTTACTAAGATGTGTCTCAAGAGTCATAAAAAGATCTCCTTTACTCTGCCATCACAATAACAATAATTTTGCACATGCTTTATGAAATAGAAAACACAGTTACTTATTTTATTTTTTTTAATTACTACCCTTTCCCCCTAACCAAAATGAGATATTGTTCTTAATGTTCTAAGTAGAAAGATAAAGTATAGAAGATATCACCTGAAATAACAAACACTGACAAACCTGAAACACACTGAAACAAAAATAAGAAATAACAAAACACAATAATAAAATAAAAGGATAAAAAAATTATAAATAAAAACTCAAATTTAATCTAAGCTTTTTACGGCTTTCCTTAGATAACCAATTTATACAACTCATAGAGGGATCAATTATAGGAATGAAAGATTGTAGTTGGTCAATCAATTATTCAGTAGTAGCAACAGAGATTATGATTTCTCGTGCAGAAGATGTTACAAATTCTCGTTCCACAGCATGATTAAGAAAAGACATAGAAATTCATGTTGACACGACTAAAAGATTGATGTCTTCTTTCAAATGCAGAAGTGTCGAAGTAATAAATAACCCGGCAAGACTAGGGTTGAACCACATGGAGGTTAATTGTATAAATTATAGATGACAATAATACAAAAATAATAGTAGTAGTAGTAACAATAATAATATTAATACTAGTGGTGGTGGTGGTGGTAGTAATATCAATAATAATACTAATAATAATAATAATAATAAAGAAAAAAAAGAAGATGATGATGATGATGACAACTTTGAGATGGAATATTAATGTAAGGATTAAATAATGATAATAATAAATATCAAGGTTAGAAGATTCACTAATAGTATGTCAAACAAGTATAGTATAAACTCTTATTATTCAATTGGAAACCACACATAAAGAAAGTTCCAATTAGATTATAGATTTTAACATGATTACATTGGTCTTCTTATTCGATTAATGTTACTACTTGTAAATCTCATCAAACATTCATGATTATAACTTATGTTAACAACAAATCAAGTTCCTTTCATAGCTCAGATGTCGGTTATACCATACAATATAGGCTATGAAAGTGCCAAGCATTTGTTGTATCAAGTGTTATACAACATAAATCAAGATTAGTCATTTAACAAGCAAAGTATTAAAAAGTGAATAAGGTAACAAATACAAAACATGTTAGTATCAAACATTAAAATCCATATTAAGTTTATACCATACTTATTCTTACATCATTAGTATAACCTTTTCACCTTGACATAATAAACTTAGCTAAACATAGTGAATAAAAGAAAAATAAATAAATAAAATAAGAACATAAATAAAATAAAAATTAACTAAGTAAATGAAAGGAAATAAAAGGCATAAACTTGATATTAATTAAAGCAAAGCATAAACATTAGACAAAAAATCAAAGAGAGAAAGCAAAAGCATGATCTTAATCTGGAGACCAAGATGCCTAAATGCATGGAAAATGCCTCCTTCTATAAGCCAAAATTGAAAACTATTAATGTAATGACTAATTGATGAGTGAGTGACCATCTTTTGACTTAGTGACAATCCTTATCTTCTTTTATCTGCCTAAAATATCATTGATAACATCAAAAGTAGAGCCACTTGAAAACGTAAAGGTTATAGGAAATTATCTTAGCTTTCTTGTGTAAAAAAGTCAGGTCATTTGGACTTCTAAAACTCTAGATATGGGCCAAACACTGAACAGTGCTTGGGCTGGAAGACAAATTCAGGTTTCTTTGTTATTGCTACAATTTGGACTTGAAAATAGCATTTTTAAGTCTTAGGCTCCATATGAAAGTTGTAGACCGATGTCTTACATTTCCATCCATATAAAGTAGACCTAAATCTAAGATCTACAGCTATAAATATGACTTAATTACAGAATAGTGTTTCAATTTGAATTGCACTGACATCTCTTTTCTAAGTTTGACCATCTCAATCCTTTCATTTATGTGATAGGCCTGTAATTAAAATCAGCATTTACCACAAATTAAAGGTATCTTATATTGTTAGATATATTATCATAAAACATGTTTTAGTTTAGGAGTTATTAATCCTTCAAATGCAAAATGATGACATAAAACCTTGATAATAAATATATTTTTAAGTACTAATCACCTGTTCCACAGCATGATTAACAAAAGACAACAACTTATCATAATAACCATTAATATTTAACAAACTTATGGGCTTATGGTGAATGTGCAGTTGAGCCCAAGAGGAAATATAAAAGATCTCTTCCAATGTGCTTAGACCACCTGGTAAAGCAATGAATGCATCAGCATGGTTAAACATTGCATTCATTCGAGTTGATATTGTGGAAACCTGTAGTTCCTCTCTAATTATTTTTTCAATGATATCCCCTTGTGCTAAAGCTTTAGGGACGACCCTCAAAACTTTACTACCTCCTAAAAATACAGTTATTGACACACCTCCTATTAACCTAAGACTGCCTCCCTCATCCACTAAATGAATCTTTCTCTCAGCTAGTACCTAACCAAGATGATTTACTGATTCTAAAAACTTGTTTTCTTTTCCAGGACTAGATCCATAAAAAATACAAATATTTCTTATATGATGACCTAAGAAACTTGATATTTTTATATATTTTTATATTTGTTGAATGTATGGGTTGAGTAGGAATGAAAGGAAGGAAAAGAGGATTTTATATATGAGAAATTAACAAGATAATCATACCACCTATATGTAGGCCAGTTGGAGTCTCACACACACACTTTCTCTCTTTCTCTCTTTATTTATTTATTTATTTTTGAAAAAGCATATATATGTATTGTGGCTCATATTTTTCCTTGGTTTTACATCTAAGAACGGCTTAAATGCCCTCTATAGGTCGGGGATAGGCTTCTTATCCAGTTTTCTTAAAAACTGGCAAACAGGGTCTTTTTTAGTCAGATTTCCAAGACTAAATCAATCATGTTCTTTATGAAAATGGGGTCATAAATCATGAATGGCACGATGTACATCTCCACTAGAATACATCTCAAGAGTTAATAGAAGATTATCTAAAGATTCCTTACTCAAGTCATCCTTAATGAATTATATTTTATATTCACGGTTTATAGATACCATTTCTAAAGAACAACACTGTGCATTACAAGTCCATCTGACATATCGATGACAGACTTTCATTTGTTTTGCAAGATGTTTCTTTGCAAAAGTACCTTTACCTGTTTCAGGTAAGTGTGAAATGAAGGAATTCGAGGACTCACTTGATAATTGGACCTTTACTTCAATCAACCAATGAATATCTTCAGGAATTTCAACCAATGATAATAAGCTTTATTTCAAGTTCTACAGGTAAGTGACAAGGTTTTTCATAGACTAGTCTATAAGGTGACATACCTAATGATGTTTTATAAGCAGTCGATAAACCCAAAATGCATCATTAAGTCTTAAAGACCAATCTTTCCTATTAGGGCTCACTATTTTCTCTAAAATATGTTTGATCTCCCTATTAGCAAGCTCTACTTATCCATTTGTTTAAGAGTGATAAGGGGTGACAACTTTGTATGTGATTCCATATTTCTTCATTAAAGATTCAAATGGCTTGTTGCAAAAATGTATTCCACCATCACTTATTATGGCTGGAGGGATTCCAAATCGACTCAAAATATTTTCTTTCAAAAACTTTATCATTGTTTTGTGATCATTATTTCTACTTGGAATTACCTCTATCCATTTTGAAATGTAATCTACTACGACTAATATGTACAAGAAACCAAATGATAGAGGGAATGGACCCAGGAAATCTATACCCCAACAATCAAAAATCTCAATGACAAGAATATGATTTAAAGGCATCATGTGATGTTTTGAAATAGATCCTAACTTTTGATAATTTTCACAAGACTTGCAGAATGCATGTGACCCTTTGAACATGGTGGGCTAGTAAAATCCACTTTGTAAGATTTTTGCAATTGTCTTTCTTAATGAGAAATGGCCCCCACATGCCTCAGAATGATAAAATTTAATGACACTACTTACCTCATTATCAAAAATGCATCTTTGAAATATTTGATCAAGACAATATTTGAATAGGTAAAGGTTATCCTAATAAAAATTTTGCACGTCGCTCAAATTTTTTTTTTATCTTGGATACTCTAATGAGTTAGCAAATCTTCTGAAGCAAGAAAATTATTATTTTTATCATACTAAGGCATTGAATTAAGAGAAAGTAAGGTTCATCAGGAAAATAATCATCGATTGGTGTGATGTTGGATATAGAATATTTTGTCACTTTTGACAAAAGATCTGCGTCAATATTTTTAGGGTGTTTTTCATTCATGATTTATTTCTGAGAATAAATCATTTGCAAATCTTCAGATTCATTCAATTTATTTTTACTAAAAGTAGATTCAAGTTGATTATAAATTAATTCCTCAATATGATCTACTTCTTGTAATTCATTATCATCTCGAGGTTGCTTGCAAATGTTGAAAATATTCATCTACAATGTCATGTTTTCAAATGATAGTTTCATCAGTCCATTCCTATAACTAATCAATGCATTAGAAGTTATAAGAAATAGGCATCCTAAAATAACAAGAAATGAATTACATGCTTCAACAGGTTGTGTGTTCAAGATAATAAAATCCACAAGATAATAAATTTATCGACTTGTACTAAAACATCTTTAATTATTCCTTTAGGCACTTTTATAGATCTATTAGCAAGTAAAAGAGTTACAGAAGTTGGTTTTAACTCACCTAGATTGAGACTTTAAAAAACTAAATATGAAAGTAAATTTACATTGGCTTCAAGATCAAGTGAGGCTCTTTTAATTTTATTTTTTCCAATAAAGCAAGAAATTATAGGACAACCACGGTCTTTATATTTCAAAGCATTATTGTTCTGAAGAATGACACTTATTTTTTTGGTTAAAAAGGCTTTCTTTTTCACATTCAATTTCCTCTTCATCGTGCATAGATCTTTCAAAAATTTAGCATAGGAAGGAACTTGTTTAATAGCATCTAGCAAAGGTATATTAATTCTTACCTGTTTGAAAGTTTCAAAGATTTCAGAGTTGTGATTGACTTTCCTTAGTGTGGTCATGGCATGAGAAAATAGAAGTGCTGGTAGGGAATCTGTTGTTTCTTCGTAATTTTTAGATTCAACTCTTTCCTTACCCTTAGATATTGACTCATCATCTTTTTCACAAGGTTCAAGAGTGGGTATTTCAATAATCTTACCACTATAAAGAGTAGTGATTGATTTGACTTGATCCATGTGTTGACTTCCAGAACTACTTCCATTTGCATTGTATTGCCCCTTGAGATTTTGTTATGGTTGAGATGAAAACTTACCTTTCTCTTAAAAACAGAGAGCAAATGTCAATTTTGCAAGAGTATTGATTAGTACTCAAAAGTATATTTTTATCATGGTTTTATATCATCATTTTGCACTTAAAGTACCAATAACTCCTTATTATCACTCTTCCAACTGAAATTTGAGTGATTTCTCCAACCAGGGTTGTATGTTTGTGAGTATAGGTTATGGTTGGCCCTTTGGAAACTATTTAAAGCATGAGCTTGTTCATAGAGACATACCTTAAATGAAGGCAGGGTTGGACAGTTATTGGTTAAGTGGTTATTTGTTTCACATATTTGACATGCAATGTTTTCAACAGATTTTAATTAACCACTTTTTTTTAATATCGAATGAAATGGTGGTTGTTGCTATCTGCTCTAATAATGAATCATTGGTTTAACTGAATAACTAAATAAAATAGATATAACCTTCTCTTTGTCTCAAGTCGATGGATCTTCTCAATTGGAAGATTCCCAATATGGATAATATACACATTCCAGTTGACCGGGCCTAATTCTAATTCTTTTGTTCCGAAGCAAAGATATCCACGGGGCGGTTTGTCCTATTCAGATATTCATGACCAAGAAGTACTGGATTCTCTTTCGGATAGGCTCTGAAAGAAGAAAGAGAAGAAAGGTTGGAATGCCAACAGACGCCTATTATTGAATTCACCCGACCCGATAGTACCCATTTTATTTTGGGAACATAACATCCAGTGCCAAAGTTACTGAATGGGTAAGTCGCCAATCCCTAAAACGGACTATGTACTATACTTTATCTGTTGGGATATGGGCGGGCATTTTCCAGAGGTTTCTATTGTATCAATCTACCCTTGTGTAATTCCTGTTGAAGACATAGACTCGGAGGTGGTTCCAGGGCGGACGATTTCAAAGCAGACTCCCCATTCATTATTCATTAAATAGAGAAGATCACCAAGATTTCATGATCTGCAACCAAACTTATTCCAATTCAATAAGAGATCTCAGATCGAATCGATATTGATGTAATTCCAAAATGTGAAGTAAGTCTTCGTATCTTATTAGTAAAACTTACTATTTGAAATTCAACGGATCCCTTGTTTTCTTTTTTGTTTTCTTGTGAAATAATTGAAATGAATGAACTTTTTACCATAAAATGAAATCCCCCTCCTCCCGCCTTTTTAAGATAGTTTTATTGATCAATAATAATAAATAATGGAATATTAAATAAGAATGTTAGTTTGTTTGAATTTGGTATACACAATAATCTTCAATTCGTTAGAAATTCCTAATTTTGTCAACATTAATCAATCCAATTTTTTTTATTCAGCTGGAAATACATAAAGAATGGTATATTTCTTCCCTTACAAAAGAAAAAAATATATATTTATATCTATATCTAAAAATTTAAAACGAAAAATCAAATTGATTTATTTTTAGATCAAATTGATACATGATTGAATTCCATCTATCATAATGGAATATGGGATGTAAAACAATGTACATGGACCTCTCCTTGTTTTCATATATTTCATATACTAGATTAGATATGTTATGGGATATATATGACAAATGGACATTTACTGAATTTTTAATCGTGGATATATATATATATATATATATATATATATNTATATATATCATTATCATACTAAACCGACTAGCATTATTGGTATCAAACCAATAGCGATTTATACAAGCTAAATCTTCTAATCAATAATTGGACTAAAGAAAAAGTTTTAATTTAATTAGTTTATTTTTATCTCTATCAAAACGTTTGCTTTTATCTATAATGTGAGTGTGGTTTTTTATGTTATTATTATTGAGAATTTCTGTATTTATATCATTTTTATTTTTTGAATCGAAAAAAATTAGAATTCTCAATTCTCTACGATGTTTAGAGGATAAAAGATTTTCAGGAACAAATAAATCATAATTATTTTTGTCTTTATTTCTAGTTAAACTTTGATTTATTACAATAGATTCGGTAAAATTCTTTTTATCAATATAGTCCTCAGCAATCACCATACTGCTATTGCTTTCCCATGTCTTGAAAGTTGTGTCTGGACCAGGCTGCCAAACTATTTCTCCTGCGCTTCGTTTAAGAATAACCTGTATTGCATCGTCAAATTGACGCGTACATCCTACCAGAATCCAGATTCTGTATCGTATATCTTATCGAATACCAGTTTAGTAGCTTTTTTTATAGTTCCTTTTTACCAGCTCAACACTCCATGTGTGGCCCTCTGACCAGTTGAGTGGTATGGCACTTGATGGATCCCACAGACCAACCATTCGATCTTCCCCAACTAGGAGAAATCGCTCACTGAACACACACTCCTGCAACTGGAACTTCCGGTGCTGGGAAGCAGAGAAGCTACAATCATTGTTCTGAAATCACAGCAAGCACGAACTTGGATCGATGTATATAACACAGTATAACTTATTTTTTGGTTCCGGATACTGCAGTGTCGAAGCCATTCAAGACCTATTTCAAAATTTAAATCAATCAGTATGAAACTTTTTGAATGAACTCAATTAAGCTCCTAAGCTATGATAAAAAGAACTTTAGCAGAAAACAAGAATTCCAGCCTTATCTTGATCTTATACTACTGCATTGTTGGACCACGGATACCACTTGGGAACGTAGAATTTGGTGCACCTTCTTTGTTTGATAATCACAATTATGACTTTCAAGTTCTTCACATCAGCTAATTCTTCTGTAGGACAATAGCGAGTACTCTTCGTTAACATTGAACCTGTGAGTATCTTTAGAGGGAAAACGGACTAAGAGATCCTATCATGTTTCCACTTGATAATTTATAATCCAGGAAACGGAAGTGATCCGTGATTAACTATAGATTTGTGTGCATTCATGCATGCTCATATATGAAAGTTACGAGTTTTTTTTCTTATCACACACATGAATTCTGTTTATTGTTCAAAGGAAAAAAATGATATAAATACACAATGAAATGAAAATAAAAGAAATAAGGTACCTTGCATCAGGTGCAGTGTGAGATTTCACGACCAACAATGGAGCATCTCTGCGTCGAAACAAAATCAAATGATTAAAATTTAGTCTCTTCAGATTTGGAGACGCAGAAAAACCAAAATCGGATAGACCAAGCAGAGCTGATCTTGATGATGATAGTGTTTTTTATTGTTTTTTGTAAAGACCTTGGCGGACAAGCTAGTTAAAGTCTCCATTGCTAACACAAGCTTGGGTCTTGTTGAGAAGAGACGTTTAGTATCTGTAAAGAGCGCGGAGGCTGTATTATATTCAATTTGGGAAGACTGAGGAATGAGAAGGTTGCGGATCTAACATTAAGTGGTGGGTTTTTGACACGTGGCATATCAAGCAGAGCTTGTTGGTTTGATTTTCTGTTAATCTTAACGGACTTGAGAGTTTTAAGGTTCTTTACCAGGATTTTTAGCTTGATCTTTCCTTGTTTTGGTGCTTGGTCAAGAATCTTAGGGTTCAGAATATGACAAAAAAAAAAACTTCAATTGCTGGCTAGTTGGGGTTTATGTTTTTTCCTAGGGTAATTTTTTGAGACATATCGTCCATTACTAAGAAACCTTGAATGTGGATAGACGGCACTTCATCTATCAGATCAATCTCGTTTCATGTTGCTGGATACCGGGTTCTCTTTAAAACTTCAACTACTTTCAACAGTATATCTAAGTAATGCAGTTTAGTTACTGAACCTTCCAATTGCATTGAGCTTCCTAATGGGAGCTTTGAGATGTGGCTGTACTTGGAAGGACAAACGTGATCAAGAAATTTGAACTCACTTCAAAGAATCTGGAGCAAAGAATCTGGAGGCAAAAACAATCATTTAGCTTTTGGCAACAATCTAGCTTGCTAACTCCTTAAAGCCTTAATGAATCAGCAAAAATGCGAGTCAGGTTATAATCCCATGGTAAAATTGCACGTCCTCCACAGTAACAAAGTTGCAAATGCTTGTTTTTGTATGGCTGTGGCAGGGTCCTCAACCCAGGACATCCAGCGATGGCATGTCAGAATGGCTAAGGCAGAACAAGTACTTTCAAACAAAAGATCCACAACTTGTGCGTAGAGCTAGTGTAGAAGAGGACTAAATTACCGGCAGAAACCCAGGCCTATCAAGTCCAAAGTTGAATCAAGCAAGGCCAGTTGGAAAAATGACGCAGCACGTTAGTTGCCTTCAGTCAGGTAACAGGCTTACTGGGACTGAAACTGATTTCAATCGACTAGCAAAACTGCCGTGCTTGAAAGTTGAGGTTGTTCTTGCTGCTATGGTCTGAGCTAGGACATCAAAGTTTACGGGTAGATGATGAGTTCAACTGGATTAAAGCATATGTTTTCAATATCAGATTTTTTTCACATAAAGCTTTGTATGTTAAATCAACACAGTTTCCTAAACCCTTTTCAGGAATCTAAACTCCCACCAGATCCTCATGACAACTACATAAAGAATTTCAATGATTTAACAGAACAAGTAAAATAATGTACTTGAGTGTTCAACTGCAATTTGAAGAGCTAAGAAGTTCATCATCAGTCTGCATAATCTGACCTATTTGTCCAGAAAAAAGTTGTCAGGAACCAAACTCCAATCTCTAGTAATGCATTTCAATTTCTTCCAATTTTAAACAAAAAATCTCACCAAAGCCCTACAGTCTTGATGCGCATAATAATATACCATGAATTCTAAACAAATCCCTTCACAAAATCACCCACCAAAGAATAGCACCGGCATCATTGACTAACTAGAAATGCAGGCTCTTTTTAATGAATTAACAGAGAACATAGGCACTCATTCTCAAGTAAACAAATAAATTTAAGAAAAAAATCAACAAGATCCAAATCCCAGTAGTTCCTTTTTTACTGAATTTCTAACACTCATGAAATCACCTATGCACTCAATAATCACAATCAAACAACGAAGTTGAGTCACAAAATAAGTATCCAAATTCAATTGCAAAAAAATTAAAGGAAACACCACAATTAATCATGCAAACCCTTCAAATTAAACTATAGAAATACCTCAAGATTTATCATTACATACACAACAGTAGGAACAACAAAAACAGACATGGTACTAAGCTTAGCTAACTATTTTTTTTTTTATTTGATACAACAAAAACAAAGTAATCAGCACCGAGTGCTGTCGTAATCAACAACCTCAGAATCAGTAACAGACCGAGATTGTTGAACAATTGACCTCCCAATCGAATTGATCCACTCTTCTTTTTCTTTCTCCGAATCTGCTATAAAAAACATTGTTTCTTGGCTCGTCGAAAGCTCAAATGCATAGGGTTTGTTAAGCACATCTTCTGCACCTTTCACGGTCAAGCACTTGCCCACGGGGATCGCCCCACGGGGAATTGACCCCCGTGTCACGTTTCGATCCTTGAACCACACAAGTTTCCCCTGTTTGAGAACGAACCAGCGGCGTCGCCAGGTTTTTATGTAGTCTCCTTGCTTTGTTAGCCAGCCTGAACGTTCTGGATCTGACCAGAAGTCGATATTTCTGTAGTCCTCCGGGTTGGGGTCTTGACCCGTTAAGGATCGCAAGATGGACTCCATTTTTATTTTTATTTTCCTTTACTGGGATTGGAGGTGACAGGATCGAAGACAGAAGAGAAAAACAGGGGAAGGAGAGACGCGATTCTGTTTAATTTTGTTCAACTCTGTCATCGAGGGTTAAAACGAGGTCGTTTATAGTTTTCTCCCTTCTTTAAATTCAAATTGCATCCAAAGAGATTTTCATCTTCACTAATTCTACAAATTAGTCCACTTTTTTTATGCTTTCGCAATTTCATTGCTACGTTCGAATTCGAAAAACTTAGTTTGGTTTTAGTACGGTGATGTAGATTTAAAAAAAAATATTTGATAATATATTAAAATATTTTTATATAAACCTATCAAAATTATTGGAAAATATTAAAAAAATATTATTTCAAGCTAAATACATTTTTAAAATGCAACCTAATACAGTTTCAAATACAAAAACAAACCATAGCTTAGTTTTTAATTTTTGTTTTCAGACAGAAAAGATAAAATATTTCTATTTTAAAACTTTCTCAAAAATAAATTTATTTTATATTTCTATCTTTCTATTTATTTATTTATTATTCCTCTTTTGCTTTGGTACACAATCAAAATTACGTGATATGAAATAAAATTGTGAGAAGCAACAATACTATCACGCTGCTTTCGAGTTGCAGCCTTTACCATGGAGCAAGATATATTTTTTGCTTCAAGTTCCTTGACCCTTTTTCTTGGTGAAATGAATTCACAGATCAAAGTTTAATTCTCCGAAAGATATTCAAGAAACCATTACTTTGATGGACCGAAGAACACCATACTTCTCTTTAGCATCAAGCATCTTCTTCCATTAAACTTCAGTGAAATGATCTTAGATCGGTGCTCAGTTTTTACAACATTTTGAAGACGTTTCAGTTTTCACAACTTTTGAGCTTCTTCGTTATTTCAGCAACATAGTTTCCTTAGTAAAAGGCCTGTTGGAGTTCTAATTCAGTAGGTTGACGGCTCCCATCTGCTGCAAAAGTTCCAGCACCATAAGAAGATCCCCTTTCACTTCATTCATCTCAAACATGCCACTGCCGAAGGTGTAACTCAGAGGAAAAAATAGCATACGATGTTGTGTTAGCTGCGTTATGGCTGTAAATATGCAAACAGGAGATGAACAAACGATTAAGTGACCATTGGCATTTTACAGAAAGTAGGGAGACCATAGGACATTGTATATGCACACATGCGATAAAGAAAGAAAAACAGTAGCTAATGATATAAATTATTAAAATGCGCCACGGTTTTGCCCTAAATCTGATTATTCATCGATGATGACGGGATTAGCACTGCAAGATGAATCATACAAGCAAAGAAAACTAGTGAACTTTCAAATTTTCTTTCCCTTCATTCCATTCGTGCAATTTTGTCTATAACCTTGGCAGCATTTCTTTGTGCGGGGCTCAATTGGAATGGTGTCTTTTCATCTTTTTTCATGGTTGAGTGGAAAAGCTGCTCTTAGAGTGAGATGAATAAACTAATCTCTTGATGAAATTTGATAACAAGAAGAAAAAAAGTCTGTCCTACTTCTCTTAAGCTTACCCTGCAGCAATGCGTGGGGTAGCATAATACTGGTTGCCTCCAAAAGCTTGGACTAGTTAAAATTTATAAAGGAAAAAAAAAAAAGGGTTCTGAGAGTAGAGGTTGAGGAATGAATCAACTCACGCAGTAAGTTCCTGGCCTCCTCCATAGAAACCAGTAGTCCAGAAGATTCCAGCAGGTTTCCCAGCTAGAGCTTGGGTTTCCAATATCTCATGGGTTGCATCAAAGAAGGCTTTGAATTGGGATGCCGTCACACCAAAAAGAGAAGGAAAACCAAAGAGAAACCATCAGCCTCCAAAAGTTGTTCTGGAAGAATAACGGGGACGTCATCTGCTTTAGGGTTGGCCTTCGCCTTGTGCAATATCGAGTTGGAAAGTGTCTCAGGTACCTTTTCCATGCCACCAGGTGAAATTTGTTAAGCATCTTATGTGTCTAATCATCAACCTCTGCCACCTTCACTCGCGCACACAGCGCGCAAGAATTTTGAGACTGCTTCCTCTTGTTCACAAGTTTGAATTCCCCTCTAGTGTTGCCTCAACACCCTGAACTGCATTAGCCCCTTGCTGGATTTCTCATGCCAGTCTCTACATGTCCATGAAAGGAGTAATGCCTGGAACAAATGGCGAAATTAACATCCAAATTCATAATAACTTGTGTGCTGGAAGGGAGGGATAGATTCTTACACTTTGTGGTGCCCATAGCTAAATTCTTGTTGAAGAGTATAATCCTAATTTACCAGTCACTTGTGCTTGTATGCTACTACCACCGCCCACTCCCCTGGATAAATGCAACGCATATTAAGTAAAACGTTAACAAGTTGAAATGTGGCAACTAATGACAATAAAATGCCTCGTGAATTGTATGAAATTCTACTTGTTATTGAATGGAAGAGGTGAAATTGGGACTCGAGTCTATCTACAATTCATCAACATATTTGGCTTGCTAGCTCCCATCACTCAACAATACCAAAAAATCATGCACCCGTCATCTACATATAACCTTCATTCTTTCACTCCCAGCTAAATTCAACGAAATCAGAACACATCTGGCTATTCCAATTCACACCAAAGAACCGATTCTATGGCTGGCATGCAAGAAGTGTCCAGTCCTTACAAGTGGTTGTTGAAGTCAATAGCTTTTAAAGAACGATATAAACACACCAACCATTAAAAATACGGTGAGTGGGGCCTAAAAAGAACGGTTTCAAAAAATCAATTCGAGAGCCAGGGTTACTAGGCAATCCTGTTTGTCAGCAACTAGGCCATCGAATACCGATAGGGTTACTCAAATCGGTTGGAAAACAGACTCCAGAATCTAGTTCTTTTTTTCTGTCAAGATGGAACCGATAATTACTGTACTTGTAACCCCCCACTGAGACTACACCCCACCAGGCAATAAGCATTTATCTTCATAAATGAAACATTGGAAAGCACAGAGTTGGATTCTATTTTTTCACGCAGAGAAAAAAATAGAAAAATGTCACTCATTATATACAGTAAAGGATTGATAAGATCCTAGCAACCAAGTGACAAATAAATAAAACTGTAATCTAATTTGTGCATAATTCATAGTCACCGAAAAGGCATTTCATCGGAGATAAAGAGGATGCAGGCAAGAACTGAGGTTCGATAAAATTAAATTGCAGCTACGTAAAACATATACTATATAAAAGCAAAGGGAAAGTAAAAGAGATGAGATATACTAAACATTAGAAAGAAGAAGCAGTAGCAATTGCCATGAAAATTCAGAGGCAGAAATAGAGGAGTGGCAGTGATGAATGGAACACGTTAATTAAGAAGCCCTTTGATAGGTAGCTGTTACTACATTTGATGCTCGCGCAGGGCCGGTTTTTTTTTTCACGTTAAAAAAAGAATATTAGGATTAAAAAAAAATTGAAACCCGAGTTTATGGTAGAATTGGTAAATAATACGAAGAAAAAATAAAAAAATTATCTGAAATTATTTATATCATCAAATAATTAAATATTAAAAGATAAAATTATAAAAAAAAATAAAAAAAACGTAATTAATCTATGTAAACTTATAATTATAATAATTTTATAAAAAAACTAAAAATAAATAAATGATAAAATTTAAATGAATCAATTTAAAAAAATCTAAAAATAAATTTATATTAACCTTTAAAATTAATAATTCTAATTATAAATTCGATCAGCCCTATAAAAACAAGTTATTGAAAAAAACAAGAAAAAAAAATCAACTTCAAAAAAGAAATTAAACAAATCCGATCAAATCCTTGAAAATTAATCTAACTTCATCAAGAAATCACAATCTTAGACTCGGGTTCATCAATAAGCTTAATTATTAGCATAACCACACAGAATCCAATGCTGTCCCTCCTATTCAAGATTTCTATTGGCTGTCTTAAAAGGGAACTTGGATTGTGCTATGAGAATACCAATATATCATTCCTTAATCTCCCAATTCTGTCCTTATCCTAACCATTAAACTGCAGAGGCGCGCTAATTGCTTCCGTTGTATGCTTAAGGCGTCCCATTGGCATTTTATTTCCATTACAATTAACGCCAGAAATATATTCAGTTGCCATGTCATCTGCAAGGGATTTATTTAGATGCAGGGGCGGAAATTTTAGCCCTAAAACCTTGAATATCTTAATTATACCCTAAAGATTGTGTTTAATTTATATGAAATACATGTTTTGCACCGCGGACTAAAATAATAAAGAAGCTTTTTCCCTTCGTTATTGCAGGGGGGGGCCAGAATCCAAATCTTTCCACTAACTTCATGAAATGTAATACAGCTATTGTAAAAGCAGTGACTTAATTTGCATACTACTATAAATCTGTACTGAATGAGTCCTTTTCCTGTCGATATTTCTGTAAATGGCAACTCTCATTTGGGTTGAAAATAAAACGGTTTACGCAATCCAGGTCTGCTATCTCTCTTTAGCTTTTTTGCATGTCTCCATCATGCATTCACCTTAACATGTGAGAATGCTGTGCGATAGGCTTGCCAGGAGATTTGCTGTGGCAATGACATCTGATTCTGAAAGAAAAACTACACGATGAAAACTTACAGAAACAATGAACTACAAAATCACGTTCGCAAAATCAACAGCTACAAACCTTGGGATAGGTGGAGTGCTATGATAGATAGCGACCAAATATGAAGTTGAGGAGAGAGAGAAAATCCTTGTACTCGTCGGTTATTTGCATCACTGAAGGCAATTCCGAAAGACTCGGACTCCCTGACCAAACACACATGCTAAGATGATAAGAATCCAATTGAAGATTAGGGGGAGCATAAGCAAATAAAAACAAATAGCTTCTCTTTTTGAATCCATACCTGCAATGCAAATGTGATGTCTGCTTCATCTACTTTTAAGGTTACTCTCTTTAATTTATCATCACGAGACTGCCCTAGTTTAAGAAGCCCCTGCATAATGTTCTCAATATCATGCCATTGTTGGTGAATCTCGTTATTCAGTAAAAATGATGTGCTTTAGTTCCTGTCTGCTATTCACACTTTTACATGAGCATATGTATTGATTTTGCTTCGCGGAAATAAAATACTCTGGAATGAACTAAAACTGGACACGAGTTTTCCTATCTGTACCTGGTCAGCTAGAACTCTGCACATGCTCAAGAATTCCAGAATCCCAACCGGTGGTATGATCGTTGATTTGCAGATCTCTATGTAAGATTTGTTTAGCTGTATCCATGTGACAAGTTCAATACCAGTGACAACAGCTAGATGTTCCTCAATAATTATTTTAAGTAAAGAAAACACACCTCTCCTACTGTAGTATCCTTCTTTCCTCCACGGAAAAACTTCACAGCAGCGCACAGTATCATCTGCAGTTTATATGTCATTAAGCACTGGAATCTTGACACTTGAACAATAGAACAGGTCCCCCAAAGAAAAGAGGAAATCTAAATGGGTTGCATTTTTTATACGAGAAAAGGAACTACACTGTACAAAAGCGGGTAAAGAATCATCCTGTTAAATTCGTATATATCATGCAAGTAATATCTGCAAATCAATAATTACAAAGTTACTGGCCCAAACTTACTTGTTGATGCTGAGGGAGGGACTGTATGGTGTCCACTGTTGGTGACCTAAAAGCTTTTGATAAAGCAACAGCCATATGATCAATCCTCACCTATAATAAGTTCAGGGAGACATTTAGCATGAAAAAAATTAAGCAACTTCTTGATTTAATTTGGAACTATCACGTCAATAGCATGATTAGACTGGAAAAGAACACAACAGTCTTTTACATGGTGAAATGCAAGAGTATTGACAATATGAGGTGGCCTTGGAATAAGTTGATAGCATGGTGTATGAAAATTGATGCTTGTAAACTAATAATTCGAATTGATAGCAAGCACTTACGATGTCATTTTCATGTGTTTTAACACAAGCTGGAGCTGTCTTTTTTTGAGACAATTCTTCATCAGAAGTTAGACTGCACGTAGATTCCCTCAGTTCTGCTTCTAGAATCTCAATTGCACTCCTGAAAAAAAGAGTTAAAAAAAGTTATACACTGCCAATGCCAAAGCCCCGACTGAGAAAAGCTGGCAAATGCCACTGCAAAAAACCAGCCTCTGTCATTTGCATGCATCAGAAATTTGAATTAGGGTAAGCCTTATGCCGTGACATATAAATGCAAAAGAAGAATGTTAAATGAATAGATAAAAGAGAGAAAACAATGACCTGCAAACACAAAGGGCTTTACGCATGTCTCCAGATGCAGCTGCTACTTTCTGTTAGAAGTCAAGAAAGGCTATTGATCAATTGTATAAAAGCAAACCAATTCATCAAAAGTGCACCCCAAAAAAAAGGGACTTACTCTGGCACAGAGTTCCATTGCTTGTGGGTGAAAAACTGTGTGTGGCACTGCCTGTTGATGCAGAGCAACAGTTATTACATGTCAGCAATGTATCCATATAATTTCAAAAACTACAAATTTCACAGGTATTGTTGTGAGTTACACAAAGCAGACTGTGCATATAGGAAAAGTGAAATACAAGGATGTAAATTACCAGTAGCCTCTCCTGAAGTATTCTGAGGATTTGATCCTTGGAATAGGCCCTGAAAGTTATAACCATAGGTTTGCCTGCCACAGGAAAGAATGCACATTTGAACCCACCAGTAAGTACCAAACCCAAATTCATGCTTAGTAAGTGACAAGTGAGTGATCATTGCTGAAATGCAAAATGCTAATAACTTAATTTCATGACATTGAATCAAGGACAAGCATCTGCACGAGGATGTAGAAAAAATTCATCAACTTGAAGAAAGCAACCAATGAACTCACAATTCAATGACTTCAGTCTCGGAAGAAAGCGATCTGCTAGGTCTATGGCATTTGCTACTCCTGCAAAAGCAAAGGTTAAGGAGTTCATTCTGGTTTGAATGTGGTAAGAAGACTTAAAACCCAAAAGACCAAGTGAAGAACCATTAGATAAGTAATCTGTGACGAATATTACCTATCAATATGCATCTAGAAAATGGGAAAGTTGTAAGCATGAAAAGATCATAGAGAACAGCACGGTCCTTGGTTATTAAATAATCCAACTCATCAGCAATTATAAGCCTGCAACAGGTGAAGTTTAATCATGTATAATCCACGAAATTATGCATCAAAACGCATTAATTCGAATAGATTTTGCATGCATCATGACCCATTTTACATGTGCATGAGGATAACTGAGACCATTATATTCTGTACGTTTGACAGTGAATTGCGCTGCCCCATTTAATTGAGAAAAAGATGACAATTTATTAGCCTGTGTTGATGACATGATTCTTACATCATTTTGGAGCCCATTGACTTTTGTTGCTGCGAATACAAGTTCTGGAGATGTTGTAGAGGTGAGGTAGATCCATTGATTTTCTTCCCCGGCTGGTTTTGCTCCATCACCTGAGAAGACAAAACAGCTAATAAGCAAACATTGTAGCATCTATATGCTATTATACTGCATTCAGTGGAAAGAACTGTCTGTCCATACCTTCTTGAAGATCTCAGATGTTTTTGTTAATGAAGTGCAATTCATGGTCAGTACATCTGGAGGCTGAAACCCAGCCTGATAGGATAATAACTTGATGAGCATTGACAATTAGGAAAAAGCAAACGCACAGCAACAAGCAAAAAATAAGAAAAGCATTGGGAGCGCACATTATAAGGGGATTGATTGCTATAATTCAGTTATTGAGTTCAAGAAAATAAGTGACCTAAGTTCCTCCACTCGTTCATTTCTACAAACAATAATAGACTGGCGTAAAAAGCATCGCAATTCATTGGTGTATGAAGGTAAAAAAGGCAAGGAAAGACCACAGCACTAAGGGGGGATTACAAGCATCCATGTTGTTTTCTTGTGTCAATATACAGAAAATCAACCGTGACTCAATAAATTCACAGCATCTATTCAAAAGAAACCTAATCATTTATTCTAAAAACAATAAATTCAGTTTTACTTACCTCTTTTGCCCATTCAACTAAACACTGCTTCACTTTGTCCATCGACAATGATTTTCCAGTCCCCGGGCACCCACACACATACAAACTCCCAGCCTTTTCCTGCTCTATACACGCCTTACAGAAATCAAAGACCCTTTTCTGCTCATTTTCACGGCACACAGCACTAGATGGTGCTGTCGACACATGCAATACCTCCTTCACAACGCTTACTTGTTTTACATCTACAATTAAACCACAAAAAAATTAAGCTCAACTAAACATGAATTCAAATTTATTGTCCAAAAGCGGTAATTAATCAAGCAAAAACCTCTTGGATTCCAATTTGGTTTCTCGCTGAGATTATTTGACAATTTTTCCTTCACAGGCGATTTGCATTTCTTTTCTAGTTTCTCAATTCCCTGAAAATTAGCAAATTATCAAACACTTTAACCACTGACAAACAAAAACAGAAAACGCATATAACAATTCGTTAACGGTGAAATTAAGATCTATAATAATCAATCAAAAGCTCACATTAGTAGGAGCGTTAGTGCTCGAATCGATGCATCGGCGAGGCGATTTCCGCTTCAAAGGAGAAGAAATCGGACTCTCGTGCATCACTAGATCTGCATTAGATCTTAACCTCCGTTTCTGAGGAGTAGCTTCACCGTTGGATCGAGAGATCTCGTCCGATTTGATGGCCATGATTGAAGAGCTGCAGCCTGCGATTGACGGCATCGCTAACTGAATTGAAGTGCTTCTTAGGATTTAGAGATACTAAAAAATAATTTTACGAGGAGAAAGTGAGGCGTTGATGGATAAATAGAAGGCAGTGGAGGGTTTTTGGCGAAATTCTTTTCGCGCGAAATTTAACCGTAACAATTCGTCTCCCGCGCAGTTATAAGTGGTCTTCTTTTTTTGAAGTCTTGCCTTATTTCGTGTTTGGGCTGGATTCGGTCCATCTAAATCATTTACTCGCACCACCTCACCAAGGCCTGGACAAACAGCCCCTCCAACGATCCATGTTGTTTATTCAATTCGCTTAATCTTTATATATATATATATATATATATAAAAAAAAAGTGACGAAATTTCAGTGCCTCTGCTTATTTATATTTTTCAACAGAAGTGTCTCTTTTTTTAATTTCTATTTTATTTTTCGTACTCCCATTACTTCTTTATTTATTTAAGTATCCCTGCTTTTATTTTTTAATTGATGTTTGTATCTATATTTTTCACCGTTAGATGTCTGTTTTTAATGACATGCATGATTAAAGGGTATGTATTATCCTTGTTATGGAATTCAACGTTCATTAAATCTTAAATAAAAGAAAACCAAAATTTAAAAATAAAAGGAAAAGGAGAGAAAAATGATTATTTTTTCTTCATAAAACAATAGCGGAGTTAGGAATTTTAGTTTGGGAATGTCAAATTAGATAAAAGATTTTAGAGGGAGGGCCAAAATTTAAAATTTCCTATTTTTAAAGATAAAAATCTAATTTATTGAAGAAAAATCTGGAGAAAATAATATTCTTGCCGGACCCTGCCCCTGTAATTCCGTCCATGTTAATGGCCGCGGCTCCTGAACGGTGTTGGTGGTGCGTGGAATATCACTCCAGGGCCAAGGCACAATCAACGGTGGTCCCCCTTGCAACGACATGGACGGCGAAAACGATCGCTTGCATGTCCAAAAGTTATCCTCTCTGGGATATTTTTATTGATCACACACAAATCCAGTCTTGAAGATAGCATGTCGTGGATAAATTAGAGGGAAGGTATTTAGTAATTTGGAGTGGAGATAGAAACAAAAATTGTTGAGAGGGAAGGATCGATGGAGCATTGAGTGGGAGAGGAGGAGGGAGGAGTAGATTAAGCGATAAGGGGATTGGCGTGGGATTGGCGTTTACATGTCACTGTCCGATCCTTGTGCCCCATGTGAAACAGAGGCCTTCTCGACGTTTTCCTTTCTGTTGGATATTTTCTCATAGTGCCAACAACAGAGTCTCGACGGAATCATCGATCTCTTCTTCCCTGTCTTACACGTTTGAAGGGTAGAAAATTCAAGGTACTGAACACGAGAATTTCGAACATGTTGCTTGCTTTCAAATCTTCCACGTCAAAACCTTCTTTATACAGGGCACATGAACGCTATTATAAAAATAAATAAAAAAATCCAAAATCTCATCCTAATACCGTAAAGGGCCATCATCTGTATCTAGATACACACTAGTTATTTAACATGAAATTCTCACCGGGTTGCATAATTTCTTTTTGTGAAAAAAGTAAACAGACAGGTACTTCACATACTTTTTTATATAAAAAATAATCATAATTATAAATCAAAAAACCTATGCATGTATACGATGAATTACTAAGAAATCAGAGTAGTTTAAGCATTAGGTTCATGTCCAAGATATATATATTTTTAATAATCATAATCCTTTTTGTTGTTTAAATCCCTAACAAAAAGGAAAGAGGATTAATATATGATGTTAAATATACTGAAGTGTCATTTGTTGATGTCATGGCACCGCGGTTTGAAGCACAGAAATATGGAAAATTAAGGATATAGTGTGGCGCTGAGCCCTCTATTCTGCAATCCAACCCTGCAATGACTCGGGGTTCATTTCTGTACGGGTGACAATTAAGGATATAGTCGGAGATTGACTGAATTCCTCGGTCCAGCTTGCTATTTGTTCCGCTGGCTAGGGTGGATTGTTTCTTGCTGGCCCATTTCCTGCAATTCCGAAATAACTAGTATGATCACTAATTCTATCCATTCTTTTTTCCTGTTCTGTACGTGCTCCAATACCACGTGCATGTTACTAATGCATGTGCAACACGTTGGTGGAAGAGAAGAAGCATATGAAGTTGTCCCGAATGCATCTAGCTAAATATCTACTGCCTGACCCCTTTCGTCCATGCATCTAGCTAAATATCTACTGCTTGACCCCTTTCGTCCCCTTCTGCTTTTTATGCATCTCGAATTTACAGCAAGGCTTGAATATATGCCTGCTATGAATCAGCAGATAATGAGGACGCAGACAAGAAGAGGAAAATGACTTCTTGCTGTACTTCGATGCATGGGCGGATCCTTGTAGAAGGCTTGGTTGGAGGGGGGGCTGCGGGTCTTGTAGCTTTTATTTGCGCCTACTCCCTAAAGATATGGGTGTTATAATAGACAGTGAAAAGTCTTAAATTGAGGCTTTTAAGATTGTTTTAGTCAGCATATAATTACCTTTTCAATGCTCACGTTAGATATTTGTTAAATAATTATCTAAGTATTTTATTTTAATTTGTGTAGAGCAGAAGAAAAACTGATTAAATGAACAGGGTTTTTTCATGTTTTTTTTTATGAATCATTCCAGGATATATTTTTTTTAATTTTTTAAAACCACTTCAAACCAAGCTAAAATTAATTTTTTAATTTGAGTTACGTAATAAGTAGAACTAAAATTACAGGACAGAATAAAAAATAAACACATGAAAAAATTATTTACTAATTATTTTAAAATTAAGTTTTTTATATCTCTTTGTAGTCTTAATTTACTAATAATGTTTACTAAAAAATAAACACATTATTATTTTATTCTTCTATATTCTTAATTTGTATTTCATGAATATTGTTCATGTCAGCAATAATAAACAATGACAGTTTACCAGTATTATTATTATGATATATTTAACACAATAATAGATTTTTATTTGAAAAAATTAAATTGTAGATTTAATGATTGGACAATGAAATTTCTTGTATTTAAATATGCTTTAAAACACAAAAACAACTTTAAATCATTTAAAACTGATGCTATTTACAAGTTTGCTGAAAAATTTTATACTAAAGATTTTAATGAACAAAAAATGTATTATTTGAGATTTTAACTAGAATATTATGAGATTGATGTGATTTATTATAAGAGTTTTCAGAATATATTTATCATTTTTAAATTATATAGAGGATTAGTTAAAACAAATAAATCACAACATTATCATTTAATTGATAGATTAATTAGTCTTATTTTGATTTTGCATGTTTCTACTGTTACTACAGAGCGAACATTTCCAGCTATGAAATATGTTAAAATTATATTTTATAATAAAATAAAATAAATTCTTAGCAAATTTTATAATGATGTAAATTGAATGAGAATTTGTTGAGTATATTAATTTAGATTCAATCATAAATGAATAAAAAATAAATTTTATTTTATAAAATATTGAAATGTATAACTTTAATAGTGTAATTTATTTTTATTTTTATGCATCTTAAATTTTATTTTATTTTTTATATTTCATGTTATATAATTGAATTAAAATTTTATTGTTAACTTGATAAATTTTTATATATAAATTAATGGTTGATTTTAAAAAATAATTTATATATATTTATATTGTACGCTAGAATAAAAAAAATTCTTCGCTACGCTTGCTTCGATGGTTTGCTTTAACGAGAGGCAAGGCATGCGCAGGCAGGTAAGAGAGGTTGCTGATGCTCCAGACCCATTAAACCAGAGTGTGGGGGGCGGGGGCGGGGTGTGTGTGTTATGTCCCTCTTGACTATCTCGTCGATAACCACCTGCGATAGTTTTGAACTGGCCTTTTCTCTTTGCAAACTCTTCTTTGTCTGGACCTATCATCGCACAGCCGGGGTGCGCTTCACTGTTCCTTGCGAAAGGATAATTCATCACGCGTTACGTCTTTCAACAAATAATTTTGAGGTTCAATGTGTATGGAATTTACTGGAGGAAGTAGACTTGAGGGCAGGTGAGACGTGACAGTGGTTTCTTTTCTAAATGGATTTTTAGAACATGAATAAATTTTTCATGACCTTTTCCATTTGAATGTGAACGAGATTCACGTCTATTTTTTTTTAACGTGTGAAAGTAGTTGCTGTCATCGTTCTCGGCCTATATAATTTAATGCTACGAGGAGATGGCAAGTCCGTGCGTAGCTGAGATCCTGTGATATATCCGTGTATTGCTAAAGGTTTATAGAAAAAAAAAACATAATAAAAAAATTATAAGAAAAAAGACTGATGTACTTCATAATAAATAAAAAATCTACAAGATCATATTTTTAATTAATTTATTATTAAAAATAAAAATAATTTAAAAAAATCATAGAATAAAATGCTGGAAAAAAAATAATTATAATATATTCACAATGTTTTATGAAAAAAATTACAGTTATAATTATTAATCATCTCCATATTTAAAAAAACAAAAATAATTTTAGAAAAATCATAACAAAAAAAATAAAAATCATATGAAGAAATACTATAGCAACTCACATTGTTTTAAAGAAAAAAATATAAAGTTCAATTTTCAACTATCTCAATATTTGAAAAAAATAAATCAACAAAGATAATTTAAAAAAATAAAAAATATGAAGAAACATTGTAGCAAGACAAAAACCATATAGAAAAATACTATAACAATCCATAGTATTTAAAAAAAATTATAAAGTTAAATTCTCAATCATCTCAATATGAAAAAAATAACAAAAAATATTTTGGAAAAAAAAATACAATGTAGAGAAACACTATACTAATCCACAACGTTTTAAAGAAAAAACTATAAAGCTAAATTCTCAATTTATTCAATATTAAAAAAATAAAATTGACAAAAACAATTCTAAAAACAAAAAAATGAAAAATACTAAACAAGAAGAAAATAATTTTGAAAAAAAAACATGTGGAGAAAGCTAAAGTTTAATTCTCAACTAACTCAATATTAAAAAATAAATCCGACTAATATAATTTTAAAAAAATAATATGGAAAAACACTATAGCAAAACAAAAACTATATAGAAAAATATTGTAGCAATTTACAATGTTTTAAAGAAAAAATACAAATTAAATTAAATTCTCAACTAGCTTAATATGTGAAAAATAAAATTGATAAAAATTATTTTGGAAAAAAAAAAGAAAACAATCATAAGAATAAAGAAAAAAGCCATGTGAGGAAATATTATAGCAGTCCACGATATTTAAAAAAAAAACTACAAAGTTAAATTCTCAACCAATTTAATATTAAAAAAATAAAATCAATAAATATTATTTTAAAAAAAGAAAGAAAAAAAAGACAATCTTAGAGGAAAACAAAAAATAAAATAAATGGAAGAGAAGCTCAAAAGAAAAAACATATGGAAAAAATTATAGTATTTTCCCCGCACATTTTAAAGTATTACTTAATAATTTTGTCTATAGTTGAAAAACAATCTCAAAGTTACTTGGTTCAGTAATACAAGATTTTATAGGTATATTTTTATACATGATTACTAAAAAAATATTGGATCAAGAAAAATACATGAGAATAATTTTAAAAAAAATTCTCGGATGTAGCGAGCTGGTACACACCCATATGAGTATATTTCAGTTGAGATACATTAGATATAGCCAAAAGTAAATTCAAAAACTGATTGGATCAAGTGCAAGTTAGACATGGGTATGATTGGACTTGATAATATGCAGGGTCCAGGCGCATAGAGTTTGGCCAATATCAAACTCAAAAGTTATTGAGTATGACTAATGTTAGACTCGTATATTACTGGGTCCAATGCTAGCCAAACCCAATTATCGTCTGGTCTAATGCTTTTCCAAGCCCCATGCCCAGACTTAATAGATGGCATCGAGCCTTAACTTAAACTAGGTCCAATGTCTACCAGGGCAACATGATGGATCTAACGCGTGTTTCTTGAAAATGTCAAGCCTGAGTATTTTTTTCATCATAGCCTGGGTATGGCTAGATTCATTACACTCACAAGCTCAAACATAATACTCAAATACAACATCATCAATTCCATAAAAATTTACATAAAATATTAGATGATTTATTTTTCAATAAGTAGATTTGATTGTGCAAGTCTACACTCTGCTAACACTATTAAGTGTTTGAAAGTCTTTTATGACCCGTCATGTTTTTATTTTTTAGCTGAATAAAATAAGTGAGATATAACTAACAATACAGCTAAAGATATTATAAAGATTAAATTATAATATAGTCCTTCTTCTCTGTGAAAATAATAAGATTTCATTGGCTATAATTATACCACAAGATTTCTAGAATAAAAATTTACATGTATATATATTTTTAAAGCATTTTTTTCAGAATATTATTATATTTTTTATTTTAAAAAAATATTTATTTAAATATTGAAGAGTTTTTATTTCTATTGAAAGATTTTTTTATAAATACTAGCCTCAAAACAATTTAATATATAAAATATAAACTATCAATTATCATAATTTAAAAAAATACACACACACATGTCTACAGAGAGAGCATTTTTTTAGGATATTATTGTATTTTTTATTTTTTTTAAATCTTTATTTAAATATTAAAAAATATTTATTTTTATTAAAAAAATATTTTTATAATATTAGCTATAAGACATTTTAACATGTCAAATATAAGTTATCAATTATCAAGATTAAAAAAAAAAAGAGATTATTAAGATAAGAAAAGATTAGTCCTAATGAATTGTTTTCGTTGGACATGCCAGGCAAGTCATGAGTAATGCGATCCTCATCGATCCATGTTGGGATTGTGAACATTAGCTTCAAAGAATTCACTCCCGCCCCGGTAAATAGTTTAATGTTGGACAAGGACATTGCTCTCCACATTCAAAATATTTGACAAGATTTTTCTTCGACGTGGCATCCTGTTAGAAAAGAAAATAAGACGTGGAGAACAATGACCGGATTTTTTTCGGTGAAAGGACAGTCAATATGAGTTTATCACCAACCTTGACCTGGATCTTGGAGAATGACACTGCCCTTGTCAAATCAAAACAGGATCCATCGTGCGCTTTGCTGAAAAAATCTGGATTTCTCAGAGGTTGCCAGCCTGTCTATAGATTCTGCGCTCTTGTGGGCGCCCACTAGCCCGATATAATTAAATAATTTACGTGGATTGAAATATTTGTCTTTTTTTTCGTTCGTTTGCATAAAAATTATTTTTTAAAATAAAATTATTTTTTTAAAAAAATAAATTTCTGAAAAGTAAATTTTTTAAAAAATAAATTCTTAAAAAGTTAAACATTTTCTGATATTTGATAGTATTATAAAATATAAAATGAAAAACACTTTATAGTATTTGATTATATTATAAAAAATAAACTGAAAAATAATTTATTAATATTTTATTTTTTTCAAGTTTATTAAAATAATAAGTAATAAATCTTAAAAATTAAAAATTTTAATAATAATAAAATTGAAATTTTTTTCATAAATTATCTCAAATAAAATAAATAATAATCAAAATAATAAAGATTAAATCTAAAAAAAATAAAGAAATTAAAATAATAATAATTAACATTTTATAAAGTATATCAAATAAAATAAATAATAATTAAAAGAATAAGGATCAAACTTGACAGAAAAAATTTCAATAAAAAAATAATAGGAGAAAAGCAAATAACAATTATAAAAATGAGGATCAAAGTTAATGTAAAAATTAATTTAAAAAAAATAAAATTAAAAAATAAATATTCAAAACAAAATATATATAGAAATCAAAAGTTTTAGAATCAAATTTGATATAATCAGCAAATAATGATATTTCTAAATTTTTCACAGCTTCCAAAAAGTGTTTTCCTCCTAAATTTTTTAGGAAAACACTTTCCTGAAAATCAAGCCAAATTTACTTTTGACTGAAAAGTATTTTTCATTTACCAACTTTCCTAACAGTAAACAAACACAAGAAAGTTTAGAAAGTGATTTTTCATAAATCACTTTCTGAAAAACAAATATAAAAAAGTTTGAAAAATGTTTTCTCAGAAACTACTTTCCGAAAACAAACATAGTTAAAAAGAAAAATACTTTCCTGAAAACCAAGCTAATTTTTTTTACTAAAAAATATTTTTGTTGAACATAAAGTATTTTCTGTTGACTGGAAAGTGTTTTTTGTTAACCGGAAAATGTTTTCTGTTGACTAACTTTTCTAATGACAAAGAAATATAGAAAAGTTTGAAAAATAATTTTTTAAAAACTGTTTTTCAAAAAACAAATATAATCTAAATGTTATATTTGCATCGAACCATGCCTTTTGGGGTCAATTGACATTACACTCTATGCACCCGAAACTGTGCACCGGGCCGAATGAGGGCTAGCAAGTCTCGTTTCTCGAATGTCAAGAGTCGGCACCGTGCTCTGGTAAGATTTGAATACAACTAGCCTTGTAACCCATGTTTTCTCACGATATATATACATGAAAAAATTAAAATACAAACTGGAAAGTCTACATAATTATTTAACTGGAAAAATTAATAATTATTTATATAAATAAAAAATTATTAACAATACCAAAGAAATAAACCGTAAAAAATAAAATATACATCCAATTATATTTATTAAAATTATTTATTTATTTATTATTTTTTATTTATTTATTTAAATAAATAATAAATATAACCTAAAAAACTAATAACTTAAACGATAGATATAAATAAAATTGACCGAAGAAACTAATATCATAAAAAATATTACATAAGATCGAATGCATCAACAAAATATAAGAAATAAACACCTAGTGATATGATGAAAAGATATATATATATAAAAAAAAGTCCTGAGAGAACCCAAGAGCAAACTCAAGTTTGTAAATTAAACACATGATTTAGAATATGAAATTAAGATGAGTTCATAAATAAAAAATAAAAAAATACATGCAAAACAATTTTTTTTTTTAAAAAAAGATCAAAGCCAACCCGAGTTAGTCTTTCATATCTATAATTTAGGTCATGAGACCGAGGTGGCCACATTAAAAGCAAACCCATACAAAATAAGAAATAAGATTCTTAATCAAACAAATATTGAATTGTGAAATTGAGGAAGGAAAAGTGAATAAAAAAAATGCAAAACAAAACAATTAACCATTAAAAAAAATTGGGATGAGATTTGGCATAAAAATGAAATAAAATTAAACATTTTGGGATGGAATTGAAAAAAATTTAACAAAATCATTATAAAAAAAATACCAATTAAAAGAATTACGATCAAATTTGATATAAAACTTAAATGAAATTAAATGCTGAGGGATAAAAGTAAAAAGAAAAAAAAACAAGTCAATTAAGAATATGATTCAAAACCAAACAAATAGCAATTATAAGAACAAGAACCAGATTTAATAAAAAATTAACAAAATCAAACCACCAAAAATGAATTAAAAAATAAAATCCAATTAAAGATAATAAGTGTAAATAAAACAATTATAATTATTAGAAGAATGATCGAATAAAATAAATAAATTAATTAAAGGGCAAATATAACTTTTTGCATAACCAACATGCAATTCGAGAAAAAAAGAGAAGGAAAATAAAGAAAAACAAATTGGCATCAAACTAGTCGCCATACATGCGCTCCCTAGTAAGGAAGATGATGTTGAAATGAATTCAATAATACAATAGAACTATGATTCAAACCATCAAAGTTAGTTGCACACACTATCCAAAGATGGCAAAGGAATTGATGCGCTGACATATGCAACTTTTTTTTTTATCTATACAAAAATAAAAATGCCCCTGATACTAATCAATAATAACAAAAAAAAATTATTATAAAATTACAATCAAGCCCTTAAAATCAAGGCTAAAAAATCTAAATGAGAAGGGTAATGGATAATCAAATTGTTCATTAATTTGTAAAGAAATGAAAATGCTCCTAGGACTAAATAACAATAAAAAAAAATATTATGAGATCACACTAAGCCTTTAAAGCCACAATGCTAACAAATTTTAATGGTAAAGATAACAGAATAATTCAACAGCTCATTAAAAAATTAAAATTAATATAAGGCCTTGGATTTAAGGTCTATATTGTTAACTTTTAAGGGCAACATGGTAATTATATCATTATAAAAATTGAAAAGATATTGTTGATCTTAAACAAATAAAGAATGACAAATTAAATTTGTGCATGTATCATTCTACCCTTAAAGGAAAACTTTATAAATAAAAAAATAAAGGTTAAAATTATAATTTAACCATAACTCAAGGCACGTTTTAATATAGATTGGGTTACAGTGAAACACTAATATAGTGTTGTTTTTTATTTTGTGTTAAGAGACAACTCATTTGAATCAATATTTTTTAATTAAGATTGGTATTTTACCTCCATTTCTTTCATGTAAAATAAATTATTTCATAAATTATTAAAAAAAACATATTTTATTTTTCATTTTTTGTTTATATTAATAAAAATTACTTTGAAAATAATTATTTGGTGTTTGATACATGTATAAAAAATATATATTCAAAAGAAAAGGATAAGAATTAAATGATCGTGGAGTCCATGGTTTATGGCCTTGTAAAACATTCTCATGTTTTATTAACTAGCCTTAAAATTTTAAAAATATTTTATCATAATATATTTTATATGTTCTAAATTTGCATGATCTTTCCTTTTCCATGTCTTTCATTCTCTTTCTTTCTTCTTCTTCCTTTTTTCTTCTGTTATGGATCTTTTTTTTAAAGAAATCTAATCTTTTTTTTACTTCATATTTATATCCATCTAAAATACATGAAAAGACAAAAAATGCTCCTTAATCATTTATACCCTCAATCATTTATCAAAGGTATAAATATCTTTTTCAATCCAATATTTTAGCATATTACAGGTTTATACTATCTTACCTGTACTCTATAAAATTGACATTAAAATTATATAATCAATTTTGTTCATATATATAGAAAGTTGGTGCCGCGAATAGGCACGATCTAGAAAGTTTCATTTAAGAAGATTGAGTTTTAAACGAGATAGTTTCTTACCTTTCTAGTCTTTTATAGGAACGAACGTAGTGAAATTATTATTCATGCCATACTCCTTTTATATACAATACAATTTGTATGTGAAAAAGTAATCATTAAATAAATATTAGTGAATAAATCTTAGTTTTTAATGATTTTCATATCTTGCTATACCGAGTGAAATATAGTATAATATTCTTAATGAAAAATCATCTATATGAATAAGAAATATGACTGTTTCTTTGATAAAAATGTTAAATTTTCTAAAACACTCATGAATTAAAGAGTTATTTGGGCCTAAAATGAACAAAATAGTGAGAATATAAAAAAACTCCAGGTAGAAAATTATGAGTAATATTATCTTGATTCACATGAGATATTGGATAGTTTAAAACATCATATTTACCATTTAGTCGGGTATATTCAGAGGTTTTTCGCTAAAAAAAGTTTCAAACCAAAGTCTAAGTCCTTTTCAAATTAGTGAGATAATCCATTCACATGGGGAATTGTTGAAAATTTATTTAAATTAAATAAATTATGAGTAAATAATAAATTAATAAAAAGAATCTTGATTGTTTTACTTGAATAACCTTCGGTTCTTTTTTATATAGATTTAATTTTTTATTTATGGTGGATAATTAAAAGTTGATAATGATGAGAATTATATCTTACTGATTCTTTAACTATTAACTTTTCAAATTCATTAAAAGAAAAAAAGGTGAAAGAAGAGTTTATAATTTTTTTTTTCCAGAATTTAAACACTCTTCCTCACATAATTTTTAGTATTTTTTTTATGCTTTATATTTTAATTGTATAGTCTCTAGTTTAAATACATTGTTTAAAAGTGCATCTAAACCAAGATGATGATGATGGAACTATTAAAAATATATTTTAAACATCATAATTATAGAAGGCGGAGCAAAAAAACTTCAAAGACGAATAACTCATCTTAACAATAACAAAATATTTGTTACTTTAAAGTTATTTAACAAGTATGTATCTTTTTTTTTTATCAAATTTAAGCATAATTAATTTTAATATTAATATGCACGTCAGGTTTTTTTGATTTTATAACCATTCTAAGTTTGAATATATCCTAATTACTAGTATGCAAATTTAAAACCATGCTAGCGCTCTTTTTTTTTTCTTTTCATGTTGAAAGCATGCTTACTATTAATTATGTTTTTGCATGTTTAAAGATTTAAATTTGTAAACACTCCATGTTTTCATTGATTTTTTTTATATTTAGCATGCTTTATTATAATAAACAAAAATATTATTTTTTATTTGGTCTAATATATAGTGAGAATAATTTCCCCTACTTGCATAGCTATTTTTTTTGAATTTTTTTTGAGGTTTTGTGGAGTACTAAATTTGTTTTTTTGAAACCAATCACATCTATTTAAATTTCTAGTAGCATATTGTTTCATTTTTTTTTTCCTTTTAACATATCTTATTACAATTATTGTTGTTATGTTATAAGTTGCTTCTACTTAAGGTGTTTAGAACTACCATAAAAAATCAAGTATCTTTCTTTTATCCTGTTTATTTGTTTTTTTTTTAAAAAAATAAATTCAAGTTATGGTTTACACGCAATTGGATGAAAATGCAACTCGAAATGCATAAAGTTGAAAAAACAATAGGTAAATTATATATATATATATATATACATATATATATATATAGTGTAGTCAAAATCATACTTGACTACATAATTTTTTTTAAAAAATCATTTTATATTAGTGATAAGAATGAAATAAACTAAATTATAAGATGATTTATGATATAAACTGATACATGTTTATAAAAATTCAGGATATAACTTTTTAGAAGTGGATAAACAAACAAACTTTCTACTAAATTATAGAATGAGGAAGGTAATTTTTTTCAAAAGCAAAAAAGTAAGGGCAAATATCAAATATAATTATTAGGATAACACTAATTGTCATCTAAATTATTTTAATTTTTCAATTAAAATTTATTTGAAAATCATCTAATGAAAACCATGACTCTTTTTTATATAAAATAACATTATTTTTTTTGTATAAAATTAATAATCTATATGGAAAAAAATAGATGAAATATCTTTAAATTGCAGAAAAATTCTTTGCTAAAAAAATTTAAAATTGTTAAATAAAATTAATAAGAAGAATCCCAAATTGTTTTTTAGGACGGCTAAGAGAAAACTAAATTGATATGAAATATCTTAAAAAGGCTAACACATGGTTGTTTTTGACAATCCTTAAATGTTCTAAAGGGGTGACTTTTCCTTTTCAAAGTTAGTTCTAAGGTTGTAAAAATCATGTTTTAACTCATAAAATCTTATGAGTTTACGGGTCAAAATATATTTTACATGTTGAATCATTTGAAAAAATCAAAATGGGTGAAACAGGTTGAAATTGAGTAAAAAATAACGAGTTCAAAAGTAATTGAATAATTTCATTAAAACACATAAATTTAAGTAAATGTTTCCCTCCATACTCCAACTATCCAGCACCTATTGGCTAGGTAAATACATAGTCACTTCAAAGTCCAATTTTCACTTCAGTCATTAGTGTATCATCACCTTTCTTCCTTTTTAATAAGAATAAATCCCTAATCTGCTTCTGTATTAACCAATCGGCAACCATAAAAGCAACTTTTTTTGTTTTCACTCTAGTCATTAGTTTAGTCTTCACTCTAGTCATCAGTCCAGCCTCCACTCAATTATCAATGCTCATGACTTTCTTTTTATTAATAGCAGCAACAATCTCCTTTCTTGCCCATCATCAATAGTGGTAGGTGACATCGCTCTCCTCTTCAACCTTCATCATCAACAGTTTTCTCTTCACAGTAAGTTATTTCTTTGTACCTTGGTGATTACCTATGATGTAATATTTCTCTGTAGGCCTGTATAAAGTCAAAATGTGAAAATGTAATATTTCTCTCTACAGATGTTGAATGTTGACTTTACCGGTCCTGATTACCCATAATTTTGAATATCAATTTGTCCTTTTATAATGTTTTGCTTAATAGAATGATTTTAATATGATGCTTTTTCTAATCTTGGTTGCTTTGTGTTTATGGTGTTGTTAATATGTAAAACCTTGTGAAATGTAAATTTTTGTATACCTGGGTTCTGCAACGAATGGTAGTGATTGTGATGTCTGCGGTTCGCCTATCTAATATAAGTTGAGTTTGTTTAGAATAATAACTTTCTAGTAATTTACATTTTAGGATAATGGAATGTGTCTAACTGATTACTCTATGTCTGTGGTATTATTAATGAAATGATGAAATGATTTTAGGATGCTATTTCAGTATGTAGGGTTCCTTCACTAAAGCAGATCGATTTTCAATCTAGGCAGTAATATATTTTGAAAAAAGTCAAGAGTTTAATTATATAGAATGACAAGGTATTATTCAATATATGTGTTGCTTAATTTTGATATCTTGCTTGCGAAAATTACATCAAATTACTATAAAAAAAATTTAATTGTATACTATATGTACTGAAGTAGATTGGAAGTATTATAGTTTTGTGAATTGTTATATATATAAAAAAAGTTAATTACAATCATAAAATGTTTGGATTGATTACAAGGCTAATTTGAGTTGATTTTTGAATTGATGAACTTATAGCATCTAGAAAAAAATTCTTTTGATAATAGAATTGATGTGCAATAACAATATAATATAGATATTGATAAAAATTCTAGAAAAGTTTGGTGCAAATATTGTTAAAAAATTATCAATAGAGGTATTTTTCATTTCAAATAGCATTTGACTTAAACTTGTAAAGATGTTTAGCCATGTTAGCAAATTTCAGAAAATGTTAAACAAATAATTTTAAGTGTTTTGGTGAAAAATCTAGAAGCAACTGAAAAGAAAAGAAAGACTCATCAATATAGTGGAAATGATGATGATGAAATAAAAGAAATTATCTTAAAGAACAAAGGAAAAAAACAACTATTAGGAATGGAAGTACATTAATAACTCTAAATTAATGGCTAAAAAAGAATACTAGAGAAGAAGCATGTCAACAAATTGCAAGGTTTTTCTATAGTAGTGCAATTCCATTTAATTGTATAAAAAACCCAGGGTTTCTAAAAGCACTTGAATTAGTTATAAAACATGGGTCATGTTTCAAATCTCCATCCTGCCATGATATTAGAAGAAGTATTTGAAGCAGGAAATGGATCAAATAATGAAATTGCTTAAAGAGTACAAGCTAGAATGGAAAAAAAAGAAGAAAAGAGGTTTAATAATGTCTGATGGATATACAAATAAAACAAAACATTGTATTTGTAACTTTTTAGTTAATAGTCCTAAAAGGACAACTTTTTTGTCATTGGTGGATATTTCTAATATATCCAAAACTGCTAATAAGATATTTGAGATGTTAGATGCCATTGTGGAGAGGATTAAAAAGAAAAATATTATCCAAGTAGTCATTGATAATACTGCAAATTATAAAATAGTGGGACGGTTATTGATGGACAAAAAAAGTTTATTTTGGATACTAAGCGTTGTCTATTGTATTGACTTGATATTAAAATTTTTTGAGAAAACGTTGGAGGTTCATTAAGTAACTATTGTTAAGGGGAGGAGAATCACCTTATATATATGTATATATATATAAACTATTCTTATTTTTATGCTAAAACACTTTACGAAAGGAAGGGATTTGATTAGGCTTGTTGTTACTTGGTTTGCTACTGCATATTTGACTCTAAGATGTTTGAATGATCATAAAATGTAGTTGATGACTATGTTTACTTTCAAATAGTGGAGTTTCATGTAAGTTTGTGCAAGAATATAAGAAAGAAAACAAATTCAAAATTATGTTTTAGACAACAGGTTTTGGCATGATGTTACTATATATATTAAGACAACGTATCCTTTAATTAAAGTTATTTGATTAGTTGATTCTCATAAAAAACCAGCTATGAGTTTTATATATAAAGCAATAGATGAAGCAAAAGAAAATATATAAGTGAATTTGGATTATGTGAAAAAAAGGTATATATCTTATTAATTTTTATTTCAAATAAAATTATTTATTGATATGAAAATCTTTAGAGATACTTCTAATTGAGATATTCATAGATTGTAATGATATTTTTATTGTTTTTTTATATAGTTATATACCTATATAGAATATTGTTGATGTAAGATTGAAACTCTAACTCCACAGACCTTTACATGCAGTAAAGTATTATTTCAATTCTTATCATCCTTATAATTCTAATTTTAAGGTTAATCCAATATTAAAATTGGATTATATCAATGTTTAAAAAATATAGTATCTAATGCAATTGAATGGTGCAAGATTGACTTGCAAATTGAATAATTTAGGAATGCAAAAGGGTTGTTTGACTTTGAGGCTGTCAAGATAGCAAAAAATTAAAAAAAATCCAGCTCAATGATAAGATTTTTATGGGAATGAATTTTCAGAATTATAAAAGTTTGCAATCTGAATTCTAAGTTTGAGTTGTACTTCATCTGGAAGTAAGCATAATTGGAGTATATTTGAAATGATGATTTTTTTTTTAATTTTAAATGTTGAAATATTTGATAAAAATCTTATAAATTTAAATTGTTTATTTAAGTTTATACAAATCAAAGAAATTATTTGCACCAGAGAAAAATAAATAACTTGGTATTTGTAATATGCAATCTAAAATTGAATGATAACCAATTCAAAAAACAAGCTGATGATTTTGTGTAGAAGATAATCTTTTATCTGGTGATGATTGAATAGCTAAAGAAAAAAAACATTCAAAAATTGATTTGTTTAGTATTATTGACAATGCAATACAAAGAAAAAATGGTAAAGAAAATAAAAGTGACGAAGAAGAAATTCTTAATGATACTAAAATGGAGAGTGTGAAGATGAATTAAAAATTTAAATTGAGGAGAATTTAAGGAATTTAAGTAGTTTTGAGTTAAATAACATTGATAATATTGGTGTTAGTATTAGTAGTAGTATTAATGATTATAATATTGATATTAGTATTAGTAGTAATATTAATAATACTATTAATGCTAATAATATTAATGAATATACCAGAAATAATAAGAAAAATAAAAACAATCAAGATAGTTTTAGTTTATATGACACATTAGTAAATTGTTTATTTTAATTTTATTAATTATTAGTTAATTAAATTATATATAAATTTTTATTTAAACTATGCATTATGCATTTTAAGATGGTTGAATTATATAAAAAATTTTATTTAAAATATAAATTTTTTAATATATTTTTAATTTTTTTATAATTTTATGATTTTTTTATTCGAGTATATTACTATACCAAGTTAAAAATACATTTTTAACATCGTTGGCCTGTCCCATCCCTTCGCGTAAGAGTACTGTGGAAAATTACATCACGCGGCACCCCTCGTCTGTACAGATTCCTGTAAGGTTCTCTTTAGTCTACATCACCGTTGATTTTCCAGACAGGTTAATTTTGCCTTATTAACTTTTTAGGTGAATGAATCTTGCTTACAGTTTAAGGGGGGAGAAAGCAACTGACACGTGTCAATAAAGCATGTCAAAGAGGCTGTTTGTTATTGCTTTCTAGCTGTGTTTTTAAAAACTATAAATTGTTTAGTGTTTTTAAGTTGTTTGTTGATGTAACGAGGTTAAAAAATTAAAATTTATTTTTGATATATTTTTCAATAAAAATATTTTAAAAAATAATTACTCTTATAATATTAAATATTACCGATGAACCCACGATTTTAAAACCATGAAAAGTCGGTGTGAGCATGCGGCGCAATTTAAGACCGGCGAAGATGAGATCCAAATCGTCCGGGAAACTAGCCGTTTAGGACTCGAAAATCAGGTTCCTCGTCCTGGTTCTTACCTGCACGGTGCCAGCTGACCCGGATCCAGTTAAAAGTCACAAACAATAACTGAAACCAGACCCACTTAATTAATAATCCGACTGGCTACCCACATTCCCTGTTTTTAACGCGGAGTTGTGATTCGGTTTTTTCTCTTACAACCGGCTCAAACAGAACCGGCTACAGTCTCGGAGATTTTTTTAATAAGAAGAGAGAGCGAAGTGTGGGCAGTTACATATAAGAGAAAGGATGACCTCTCCTTTCCTTCTTCCTGACAAGTGATGTTACGGCTCGTACTTCTCGTTTCAGCTTCTCCCCGGATTTCTTCTCCGGGTTTCCAACAGAGATTCTGCTCATCAAATCCATTGTAAGTTCTTGCAAAATATCTCTCTTGAACTTGCCATCGTTTCTCGGATCTCACTTCCATTTTGTCGTTGCTTTTCGTGCCGTTTGGCAGCTTTTTTGAATTCCGTTTTCCGATCCGGTTTAGATGGAAAGTAATGATTGGTTGCCGGGATTCACACTTTTATATGTATTTTTTTTTTTTGCCATTTTGACTGATTTATTTTGCACTCCTTGTTTATTTCCAGGTTCGGGTGAATTAAAAAGAGGGAGAAAGAAAGCAGACTTTAAACAGCTGCTGTAGCAGAAGATCCACGGGGATTGGATTTCTTCTATTTTTATAAGCTTCTTTTTAGCCTTTCTCAGACAAAGAAAGAAAGATAAAATGGGAGTGAAAGTTGCTACGACGACTTTTTTTCATTGGTCGCAGCCAAATATTCATCATTCACCATCTTCCTCTCAAGCACTAGCCTCCGCAATTGCATCTCCATCTTCAAAACGACAGCGTGGTTTCGATGGAGCTGGAGGTGGAATGCTCGTATGTAGATACGTACAGAGACTAAGCCGACGGGCTCTGTTTGGAAGTCCATTCACAACAAAGTTACAGAGAGGTCGTTCTTGCGGGTCTCAGAAACCAAGAGGTCAGACTACAATAAGAGCTAGCAGTGCTAGCTTGGATGCCTTTTCTGACGAAGAATTTTCTAAGAAAATACAAGAATTGGCTCGCAGGTTCCGGCTTTCTGACGATGATGACGATAGCGGTGACGCGGTAGATTCGGAATCAGAGATTCTTTCTGATTCTGGAGACAACCTTGGCGGTATTAATGGCGGGGGCATTTATAATAACTGTAGCAATGATGATTCTTCAAATTTAGTGCAGGATAAAAGGCAGTTTCCTTTGGATTCGTCAGTGAAGCCTCAATGGCCAGAAATCCGGCAAGAGCCACCGGATTGGTCAGGGAGGGATGATATAATTCCAGCAAGTATCGAACGGAAGGCGAATAGTGTTGATATTCCGCTTTCGCTTCGAATGATAAAGAGAAAGATGCAATGGCAAGAAGGGTTTAGAGAAGCAGGGGAATCTGCTTATTGTTCAGTGAAGAAGGCGTTTTCTTCTATGGTGTTCATAATTCGAGAACTTCATAGTCATAGTTTGCAAATGAGAGAGTTTCTATTCACTGAAGATTTACAAGGGATTCTTGCTGGTGTACAACAAGAAATGCATGCTTCTTTCGTTTGGTTGTTTCAGCAAGTATTTTCGCGTACACCTACACTTATGGTGTATGTGATGATTCTCCTTGCAAACTTTACTGTACATTCCATGGCCAATAACACAGCAATTGCAGCTCCACCGAATACAGGGTCTTACGCAGCCACAACAGAAAGTGTATCTGTTGTTGAAAATCTAGACCAGAAGAATCAGAAGTTTTATTCTTCATCAGTAAAGACGTTTTCGGTACCATCTTCAAGTGGTAAAGCAACGTCAATTGGGGGCAATAATGGCGGTGGTGGAAAGGTCCGGCCAGTCGCCAGTGGCACTGAAGGCGATGGATCGTTCGACCAGTCGAGCCAATTTAGAACAATAGTCCCTGATGGGGCTTCTCAGCTGTCATCTTTAGGGACATCAAGAGAGGCAGAGTCGGTATCAGAGCAAGTGAGTGGAGCAGAGGAGTTGAGTCTATGGAATTCAATTATAGATGAAGCTTCAAAAATACAGTCTTCATTGAGAGATGTATCTCTTGATCATGAGACCACACATAGATTTGTTTCGCCTATTAGTGCGAAGATTGAGGCAGATGATTACGAAGATTATTTTAGAACAGATTTACAGTATCAAACTGGATTGTCTCAAGACCCTAACAATCCTCTCCTCCTTGCCAATTATGCTCAATTCCTCTACATGGTTGCCCACGATTACGACAGGTAAAAATCTACACTATCTCTGCCTTCTATTTCTTAATTATTGTTAATAATAACTACTTCCAAGATTCTAGGTGCCATTTTCACGTATTAAGCTAAAATCTGTCAAGTTAGATGAAATGATTTCAACAAGTTGGGCACTCGGTTTGTCGTGAGAGAAAATCATGTCAAGCACCGAGTCAGAATATCTCCTAGGTTTATTCGCCAACGTTTTTCATAACAATGTATGGCTGCTTTAGATTTTGACTTGTCGTTTTGTAACCTTTCCTGTTCGGTTTTGTTTCTGAATCCTGATAGGGTAATGTGTGGTGTGGTTTCCTTTCATGCCAAACATCATCTTCAATTTGCGTAGAGCTTAGTCTGTTGACTGCCATTTTAGCTGTTTATATAAATATTTATGAGCTTGATCTTTTGTTAAGTTAGACCTTTTACACTATCGAGTGAAGAAATTGGTTGACTAATAACTAACCCTTTTCTTTATGTGTGAATTAACAGAGCAGAGGATTACTTCAAGAGAGCAATAGGGGTGGAGCCACCAGATGCAGAGGCATATAGCAAGTATGCAAGCTTTCTATGGCGTGTGAAAAAGGACTTGTGGGCAGCCGAGGAGACTTTCTTGGAAGCCATTTCTGCTGACCCTACAAGCTCTTACTATGCAGCTAATTATGCTCATTTTCTCTGGAACACTGGTGGTGAGGACACGTGTTTCCCTCTTGGCTCCCCAGATAATGCCCGAGAGGCCTAATAGGCTAAACAAGGGGAAAAAAAATCAATCGAAGAGATTAAAATCCCCTTCGTTTCCACTTCTTGACGTAATAAAAAGTTGCATGGTGATAATGTTGACAACCGTATCTGCCAGAAATAGAAAGAAAAGAAAATGAGATTTTTTTCTTTAGGGAATCTTTCGGATACACGTGTTTCGGTGGTGCGTGTGGGTGGTGGGCCGGTGGTGTTTGGAAGATGGGATTCACGTGACCTATGGGAGGATTAATAGGCAATTTGCACTCGTACATGGCAACAGCAGCCGAGTGCAATTGAAGGAGGGGGTAGTTCCGGCATTTAGTTTTGCACAATTGAAGAAAGTGTAATTATTCCATCTTCAATAATCAGTGTATGCCATTTTTAATTTCGATACTGTAATTAAGGTGATGAACATCAATATAAATAAGTTTCTCAATTCCCGTCGTGCGATGTTGACGCCACAGTTCTTCTTCATATGCAGTGCCATGAGATGCCGTCTAGAAATTTCTTCTCGCCGTCCAGTTTCTTATATGAACTCCTTGGTTATAACTTAGTGTTTGCACATTCAAAATCGCCGTAAAATTAATCTGAATGAAGATCAAGGACTGTATGCGCTTCTTGCTCAGGCAGCTTATTATATGATGTGGTTTCCATGCATGATCAAGGACTAACGTATTGATCACAGGCAACAGCGGTGCTTAAACGGGGCAAAATGCAAATCCACTCTCCTATTCGGTGGTGAATTAGAACCCTTGTCGCATAATGATTTGTTCTTGCGGTGTTTACAGAGCATGGATGCTGACTTCTGTTTCGTGCAAGAATGTGCTGTAACAGGAGAAAGGTGACTGCAGATGGCTTTCATGCATCGGTGTCGACGGTATTTTTATTCTCTACCTAAGCTTTCAGTTGATAGATCCCGTCAAGCATATCAACCCAACTGAGTAAGTGCAGCAGGAATTATACATGAAAGCACATGCAAATGTTGAAATAATGTTGTTTAAATTATTGTTGGCAGTTTGTAATGTTGTTCTTGTCGTAGCTTATTTATGAATATTGTATTTTAATCTGTTATTCCTAGCAGAAGCTATACCGCTGCAATTCACAGCTATTTTGGACTCACCTTCGATGCCCACATCAAATGGGAAATTTGATTGAACAAGAGCAATAGTCAAACTTCAAAATCAAACATACCGAATGCAATGGATATAATGGGTCCTTGGGATTGAAAAGGTCCAAACACAAAGTGTCAGCTTTTCACGTGACGTGATGAACTACTCTTATCTCTTCTCATCTACAATGTTGAAGTCCAAGGGCCCAAAAGACATTCTGTCATATGTTTTCATGATAAATCAAGAATAACTCCTTTTTTTTCTTCTTTCCATTTTAGATCTCAATTAGATAGCTTGCGGGCTGGCTTAAATTTTTTTTCAAAAAAAAACCTAAGATGATGTAAGCATTGAAAGCTAAAAACATTTGAGCCTTGCATTATTAATTTGATCAAGTTTAATAGTTTTAATCGATTTAAATAATATAAATAAAAAATTGCAATGATAATAAATGAATTGTCAAGAAAACTAACAATGAAAAAAAAATCACGTCCCCCATAGTTATTATGTCAAATTCATGACCTGATCATGATATTAGGATAATCTCATCGAGTTCAATTATAAAATAATCTAATATTTAAAGCTGAAATAAAGAAAAAAAACAGAAAAAAAACAAGAAAATAAATTTGTGTTAACCTGAATTAACTTGCCAAACACATGAAAAGAAAAGAAAAGAAAAGAGCATGAAGACTAAATTTTAATAAATCAACTCTTCATAGATGAAATTAAAAAAAAAACTAAAAAAATCTAAACAAAGAAGTTAACTGAACCCAACCATTGATCTAACGACCACATGTGCAGTGCCGTTAGAAAAGAACATGGTGAAAGGATTCCGACTCCTTCTTAGAAGGTGGTATTTGGACGGTATATGATGCACACGAGAGTAATCTAAATATTGACTAACTTTTTGTAAATTAATATTTAAATTATTTAAAAAACCAAATACTTGGTATGTTAATTACTAAAACAAAAAACCAAATCAGCCTTGACTTGGTATGTTAATTACTAAAACAAAAAACCAACTTGAAAAGAAAACACCCTATGTTGCAAGGTTTAGGATTTTTATCTTGAGGGGCATGGAAGTCTTATAAGCATGTTAATCGTATCTTATAGTTACTATAAGCATAAGACATGTTGTTTATTCTGAATGATAGTCAACTTATAACTCATAGATCAACTCAAATTGATTAGTTCATTGATTCTCATCGATTCAAATTGAGTTTGATCGGGTTTTATTATATAAACAATATAATTAAATAATAAAATTTGCTTAATAACTAGTAAATAATTTATTGTTTACAAATCAATTTAAATCAATTGAATTATTAAATTTAACCAATCTAATTAGAGTTAAGAGAACTACACCATTTTAGTGAGATTCATTTGTTCCTTAAAAAGGTGTTTGATAGAATGGTAATAATTATCTTTTAAAATACTTTCCACTTGAAAATATATTAAAAAAAATATTATTTATTTATTTTAAAAAAGCTATTTTTTAATACCAATAAATATAAAAATATTAAAAAATTCAAATTCCAACAAAACATAGGTTAAACCACCTAGCCAAACATCGCTCAATGAGTTTCTTTTCCTTTCATTAGTTGATTAAAAATCTTTCTTTATAAATTTTAAATATTTAATCCTCGCATCCATAGTACATTATCATGTTTTTCCTTATATTCTATCTAAACTTGTGGTAAATTGCAAATACCGTCTTTTAGATGCAGGTGTTATGATCATACAAGTATATCACGAAGTGCTCTAATCCCCCCCTCTTTTTTCTAGAGAAGAATCATAGCAAAGACAAAACCGAGATAAAGGTACTTGAAGATTAATATAATGCAGTCACAGCCCATGGGCTAAAACGAAAGCTTGCGAAATGGGAATGTCCTACACCTTGGCGTCTTAAGCGGCCTGCTAGTAGTTGATAGAATGGACCCTTGCTGAAGTTCAGCTTCTCAGTATAAAACATTATCGTAATAATTATTTTTTTTTAAATATTTTTATTTTAAAAATATATTAAAATAATTTTTAAATCAACATATAAAATTTCAAACCCGTTTCCAAACATCCTCTTCGTACTCTTTCTCTCTTTGGCAAATAGCACTCATCTGATAGGGTGGCCTATCGGCACAGAAGTGAAATACCAAGATTAATACACCGACTGTTATCGATCGCTGAATCTCAAAAATTGAAAAGAACAGTAATTGTATTCTAAAACTGTTGTAATAGACTCGTTAAGACGACAAGGGCAAACAGCCTCAGTGTTTAATTAGTTACACAGGCAATAGACCTAATCAGCAGTATTAATCCTCGTCATTACTTTGTACCTGGGAATTCAATGACTTAATTGAGAATTAATAACTAATCAATCGGGAGCCATTAGCCAACCAGGCAATTGAATTCCAAGGCTTGGAATTCTGTAAAACCCCGTCACCCCTAATAACTAGTATTAACTCTCCGAAAAGATTTACATGGACACCTTGTTATTACCATGTCCGAATCCCCATGTTATTACCACATTTGAATCCCCAAATTAAGATACTGGCGGTTATAAATGGCAGTGGGCTTGCATAAAACTGATATCATGCATCACACAGCAAGATTGTCTTTTCAAGATTGGTGCCAAGATGCATACGTAATTGACCTTCCCCTCCCCTCGTAGATAACTTTCCATTATTTGGGATTTATTAGGAAATGATTAGTTAATTGTAAGTTTAATAACGAACCCTCTAATCTCTCTCCCTGCTTCTGTCCAGGTGAGGAAGCTCAGGAGTTATATTCAGCTCTAATTCTCATCCATCAGATCAGTACGTGATCAACGGTTCTTAGGCCACATGGCATGTCACAGGGCTTAGTATAAGCAAAATTACCACCTTTTGTTATGTGGTTTTCTTACAAGTAGACAAGTAAAGACCTCCTAAACCACCACTCCATAAGGCAAGCTCGTTTCTACGCCTAAACTCTTCTCACCTCTTCTTCTCAACTGATCAAGCTCCTTTGATGGAAGAAGGAGGCGGCGTTGGTGGCAGTCTTGGCAATCGAGATTTGCAAAACAATCGTCCCAGCATCTATCCACCATTAACAGCCATAGATAGATTTTTATTTGGTCAGAGCCATTTCACACCCCACCAAAATATTCAAAACAATGATAAAAACAAAGAAACCACTGTTTCAAACAACGGGTCGAGTGTTTTTTATCCGCCTAGTGGTGCAATTGGTGCTGTTCCATGGCAGAGCATTCAAGAGACAAGCTTTGTTGATGGTGCAATTGGTGTTGGTGGAGATGACCTTCATTGGACATACGAGGGAAACCCTAATGGGGGTTTGAATGGAAAAGTGAGTGTTTCAGGGAAAAGTTCTAAAGGGATAGGAAAGAAAACCAAGAAAGGATCCTGTGCACCTTTGATCAAGGGGCAATGGACAGAAGAAGAAGATAGGTGATCAAAGAGACTTTGCTTGACATGTTTTTGAATGTTTCTTCTCCTTTTTTTCCTCTTATGTTAATGTTTAAATATGGTTTTAGTGAAACATTATGTTTTGTTTTGAAATGAAGGAAGCTAATTAGGTTGGTGAAGCAATTCGGAGTGAGAAAGTGGGCTCAAATCGCTGAAAAGCTGGATGGTAGAGCTGGAAAGCAGTGTCGTGAGAGATGGCACAACCATTTAAGGCCTGATATCAAGGTTTCTTCTCCTTTCACTTCCTCTAGGGTTCGTCAATTTAGTTTTATCTTCTGTTCGTGTTGTGATGATCTCTAAAATAACAGGTAAGACATTTTAGATCTTCTCAACTTTTCTGAGGATTTATTTTTATGAGAAGCTGTGATGGGGGTATCTAGTAACAATCTTCGACTTAGATTCTCAGATTCTTCCTTTTCAATTTTCGGAAGTTCCCCTAGAACTAAATATTGGCTAGATTCTCATCAAAGCTTGATAATGGTGTTGACAAGACAACCCAGATCACAGCCTTATCCGATTTGCCTTGCGATATATTCCTATTTTCCTTCGAAATTATTGCCGTGGCTAACATATAATAGAAAGCATAAATGTTTTTTGGTTACCTGTAAATTAATATTGCAATTTTATTTTATGAGAAAATATACATGCGAGTGCGCGCTCGCCAAGTTAATTTATTGCAGTGAAGAAACAAAGCGAGAGGGATCTGTGTCCTTTTCTTTTTTGGGTGGTAGGGGCATCTAAAAGTAACACTGTAACACAGTTATTGATGATAAGACAACAGATTCGCTCAGCTCTTACTATGGTGATTCTCTTAAAATGTATAATAATTAGAAATGATTTTCAACATTTTTATTTTTTCAGCTGCAACTCATCAGGTCAGCTTTTCAATACCAAAACACTTGCGTTTCTATTGAACATGTCCTGACAACTCATGGCAAATAAAACATTTAGACTCGTGCATATCTTAATTTGTCAATGGTACCGATGATGATATGGGAAATTTCCCATGCCAATGATATGAGTTGAAGATTTTCAAGGATCTATGATCAGAAAAAAACTTATTTATTATTTTTCTTGAGAATCTACAAGAAAATATGTTTTTGTCCCTTATCTGCTAAGCGCAAGCAATTTTCCAGTTGTCTACCCAAAAGAAACCGATGATTTTCAGTTCTACCACACGTACATATACGACAACATCACATATATATAAATTTTACAAGCGAACAACTTTGATATTCCTTCAATCTGATGTCAAATGTGTTTGTTAATTTATATGTCAAGGCTATTTCTCGGATCAGTTCATATTTGTAAGATATTGTTTTGCATCTTCTTCACATTTCTTGTTTTCTTTTGAGTGTCCAGTATCATGTGATGAGGTAAGCTTTCTTTTTCTCTCCAAAAAGCATTATCATTGACAAAAAAGGCATAAACTTTAATCATTCCATTGAAAACTTTTTATTGCCTTTCTTGTAACAACCCTTTATTTCTTCTCCAATGTTATCTTGTATTGTCTTATGGTATTTAATTACTATTAAAAGAATATGGCAATTCTTGTGTTTTCGACGGTTTGCTGCAGAAGGATAGCTGGAGTGAAGAAGAGGAGAGGATATTGGTGGGAGCTCATACTAAAGTTGGAAACCGATGGGCGGAGATTGCAAAGCTTATTCCAGGAAGAACAGAAAATGCTATAAAAAATCATTGGAATGCTACAAAAAGAAGGCAGAATTCAAGGAGAAAGCACAAGCAAAAAGAAAGCCAAAGTGGGAAAACTCAATCCTCGATACTTCAAGACTACATTCTAAACAAGAACCTTAAAAATGCTTCAACTTCCACCCAAAGCACAACCACTACCACCAAAACCCCATCAAACTCCATATCTGAAGAACCATCGAGCCAAAACAACTATTTTCTCCCTGAATTATCAGAATCAAACACTGATGACTCTCCATCATTACTTGCGCAAGCATGTAATGATGACGAACTTTTGTTCATCCAAAATTTCTTTGCCAACAAATCCAAAGACCCATCAACAGATAAAGCTGATATGGAGAATCCAATAATGGAAGTCAACAGCTTCCATGAGGATCCTTTCAATGATTCCTTGTCCTTGGATTCTTGGGGTTCATATCAAAACAATGGAGGTCAGCAGCTCAATGATGGAAATGAAAATGGCTTTGTTTCTTCTAGTCTGAATCCGAAGTTCTGCACTAATGGTTTCCAAGCAGCGGAAGATCATACACCTTCTAATAACCACCTCCATTCTGATCTCTATCTTTCGTATCTACTGAATGGAGCAAGTAGCGCCCCATGTTCGTCTTCTACTGAATACGGATGCAACAGCATGGACCTGGACTTGGAGATGGATCAAACTGATTCTCTCAATGGAAAGAAGGAGATGGATTTGATAGAGATGCTTTGTTCTTCTCAATTCTCTCAGGGTAGTAACAAAATGTAGCTTTCGATGGCTGGTATAACTAACATGCGGCTTTGCATTTGGTTTAAATAATCATCGTAGTTCTCCTTGTATTTTTGTTTTTTTAAGGATATTAACATGATCGACTGTTTTAAGTGTTTATAAAGAACTATATATCCTAGTCCATTACCTGTGATTATTAATGGCGCAATCTAGGCATGCAAGTGAGACACAAAAGAAACAATCAATGACAGGTGGGGAGCGTTTCTTGATGTATTGTAATGGTTTGTGTTAACAGGCAGGTGGTGCCTCCTTTCAGCTTTATATATATATATATATGGGAGAAGACTGCGATCATTTTCATGACTGTTCCTTTTGTTTCTGTTTCGTCGTTTTCATTAGCAACTTCTGAGTCTTTGACACGTTTGTTGACGGTAGTTTTGGTTGTTACTGGACAAGATTTTTCATGTATAAATTAATATATACAGATCCAAACAAGGTTGAATGTGATCCACTGCGTTTCTTTTGGCGGAAAAGAGGGAAGATTATTAAAGCGAGTGGAGAGATAAAAGATCAGGAAGAAAGGGACCGAGGTATCCATCTTTTTGCATCTTTACATTTTGTAATCTATCTAAACTAGTTTTGGCTGTTCATATTAGCATACAATTTCGGCTTTTAGGTTGTTATATTAATAGCCTTACCTAGCAAGAAAGCTTCTTTCTGTTAGATTCAGGGCATAAGAAGACACTCCCTAGTAATAAAACTCAGATCGGTTCAGCAATTGACTCACTCGTTAAATTCATTATAAAACCTGGTCAAAATATCATGAATCCAAATAAAATAAACCCAAAAAACCCATTAAAATAGACCAAAAAAATTACTTCAAAATATACCTTGAAAAACACCACTTGGACTAGTGTTTGACATCCCATATCTAATAAGTCAAAACCTAATACTTGTTAGGGATTTTTTTAGGATTTTATATTAATTTAATATATATTATTAATTTTAAATAGAATATAATTACAAAAATAAAATATACTCTAGCCTTTTTTTATGTAAAAGAATAAGAGTCATTAGCTACAAATATACCATGAATTCTTCAAATTAAAGGTTTATAATCTCTTTATTTTTTATATTTTTAGCATATATATTTTTAGATTTTATTTTTTAAAATATCATTGTATTTTTTCTTTCTATAAAATTATTAATTTTACCATCGGAGAATCTCCATGTTTATCAAATGAGACCTTTTAATAGGAATGAACAAAAAAATAAAACAATCTAATTAAAACAAGCAAACCAGTTTTTATTTTTTAAAATTCAATTTGATTATTTTTAGATAAAAAATAAATTAAACCGAAAATGATCACCCTCGCTTTTTACAAGTACCAACTACTAATCACTTGACTTACCAGATACCATTTATTATTATTACATTTGCCTGACTACATATTACTTGTTATTAATTACTAACCCTTTATGTTTTATACATCGAGTCATTAAATACTTTAAATATAAAGAATGAATCAGATTATTTGAATTAAGAGATTAATCAATTATCCAATCTTTTATCTTTATTTCTAAACATTTTTTATTTTAAAACTCATCAAAATTTATTAAGAGTTTTTTTTTCCTACTAGAAATTTGATTTTCTTAAGAACAATTTAGGATAATTCCAAATTGAATTTTATAACTATAGTTTTATCGAATCACCACTATTTTCTACTCTAATGAAAAATTTACTGGTAAGTTAGTGTAAGAAAACCCAATGAATTGGTTTTACTCTGCTTATGCAATCCAGGTAAAATTCATCAATTTTACTCAGAACAACGACGGTCGATGTGTTTGCCCTCTCCCTTGTTTTTTTGAAAAATCAAATATCGATCAGACTGTCAATGCCAGGTTAACCATATATATATATTAAATGGCCAGACAATCGATATTCTGTCAAAGCATTAGAAAATTAGCACTTCCAATATACGCTTACTACGCGTCTATAATGTAAAAGGGGGTACTCATATACGGTACCTTTCTAATAGAAATTAACAAAATTATTAAATAAAAAAAATTATTTAATATTTTTAAGAATCTATTTTAATTTTTTAAATTATTAAAAAAAGCAAATAAATATAACAGCTCAACTAAAATCTCTCCATACTTCATCGTTATCGCTACTTTTTGTCTAAGAAAAACAGGAAACAGGAAGATTAGGAGCCATTTTTTATTGGCACCGTCAAAAAATAAAGACAACAAATCATCATCAAAGAGACCTGGAAGGAGATTAGTCAGATGCCTTCCATATGAACTGCCTCCGAGCTCAACACAAAAGGACTGTTTTTTCCCCCAGGTTCCTGCAGATTTTTGGCAGAAAAATTATGTTGAATAATGAGATTAAAGAAAACATTCAGCATTTTTGTTTCTTTAGATAATCAAAAAGGACGCAGGGACCTTCCCTGTATACGACAACTAACCTCCTCGGCTCCTCCCTTATGAATGAGCAACCAGAATATCTAGGGTTATCCAGGCTTGTGGTTTTCAAAGCAGCTAATTGCTTTCCAAACCCCTTAATCAATCTTTGTTGCTCTAGAAATTAGTAAATCAACTGTTTCTTTTAGAAAACCACGTACGCCACTCGGAAAGCTTCTGCCTCTTCCAATCCAGTGGTAGCACTCAGAAGGTGAAACCAGATTTTGTTTCTGAATCATCATACCGCAGCTTTCTTACTATTAATAAATTGCTGAACAAAATTAACAAAAATCTGATTCTGGGATCAGGACATTTTAGCCCTAGCAAAGAATATTCTAGCAAATAAAACTGCGAGAAACATGCATAAAACTTCCATGGGATTGAAATGAATAGAATTAATCGCATAAAATATATAGAGGTATATTGTCTGAAGAGAATTGACTATACCGAGCAATATACTTGAAAAATTTGGTAGCGTGTTTGATTGCGTTTCGGAAATGTTTTTTTAAAAGAATATTTTTTTATTTTAAATTAATATTTTTAGATTATCTAATATATTTTATAAGTATTGATTAATTAAGATGTTTAGGTAAATAGTTTTCTTTTCCTTAACTCAAAAAATACTAAATTAATAGTAAAGTTCTAACCAGAAGAAATTCTAAAAATAAATGATATGTTTTTTTGTATTTTTAAGTGATTAATACTAAAAAATATATATAATTTTTTTAAAAATATTTATCTCAGTAATTTAGGAGGTATTTATACCTTTTAAACCTTATTCTTTTCAAATAAAAGAATAATTGAAAACCCTATTGCTTTTAACAACATTAACCAAAAACAAATACTCTCTATATACAAGTATGCTAGGGTCTTGGTTAATCAAATCCGTTACATTTTCAATTCAAAAATTTATTTAGTATCTAGCATATTATCTTGAGTTCAGTTAATTGTTAAATCTATATATCTTAGGTTAAATATCTTGCCCTACCCATGTTATTTTGGATTCAACTCATGGTTGAACTCAAATGTACTGGGCTTCACATCATGTTAAACTATAATACTAACTCATAATTGAATCTAAATAAGTTGAATTTAATATTTTACTATATTCATATTTATTTAGGTTTAACTTATAAATTATTTTTAATATGATAAAAATATAATATTTCTGATTTTTTTTACCACAATATTGATAGGATTAAAAGAAAAATTTTATTTTGATTTTTCATTCATGAAATAGTTAAGATATGGCTTAAATTGAATAAAGAAATTCTTGTGAAAAGGAAAAGAAAGCAATTGTCTTAATTTAAAGGAAATTTTCTCCAGATAGTTTTGGTTCTGTAGCAACCTCCATTTTAAGTGTATATATATAATGTATACTGCAATTGAGGAAGTCTACTCATTATTTGTAGAGTCCAGCAACTAAATTATTGTTGTATAGGCTACGAAGAAAAAACAATACTGTGGTATCTTTTCTTTTTTTAATATAATCCGGTTTTGAGTAGTAAGGTGTTTGTGAATGGGAAAGGTATTTTAAAAAAAATTAAATTTTTTTATTTTGTTTTGTTTTAAATTAATGTTTTTTTAATATTTTTAAATTATTTTAATACAATAATATAAACATAATATTTGAAAAATAAAAAATATTATTATAATATTTTTTCAAATATAAACCAGTTTAAAAAATAATCTGCAAACACCCTATAATCAAACTCAACCATTATTGCTCTGGAAGAGGAATGGGACGTTGTAGCTTTAATCCTCACCCATTCCAGCAAGAGAAAAAAAGCAAACAGAGCACGTAATTATTTGCAAGTGATGGGCCAGTTTGAATTAGGAATCCACTGGTCACTGAAAACAAAAATTAACCAGAATCAACTGCAATATGGTGATCGAATACATTACGATTATTAATCAGAAAAAAAATAATAATAAAATGGCAGTCCAGCAATAAACATGCCATGTAACTGCTACAGACAACCACTTATGCTGCCTTCAATACTCAAGTCACAATTAGGGTCCACTCCTCTCTGCTGTAGCTCTAAAACACATATATACAAAAATGAAGTAGATAACATACCTACTAAGCAAGCATAGTCGAATGGTTGGATTGATTACAGGGTTTTTTTTTTTTTAGTGTCTCTGTGTTTTTGGGAGTCGAAGATTTGAGAAAGAAGAGACTTTGAATGAACAGCAGCAGGAAGTTTGGGGACTACTCTGCAGACTTGTTTTCGAACATCCTTTAGCTTTTTGCGCGGAAAATCTGGCTTGCTTCTTGGCACGGAAATGGAGGTCTTGCATTTGATGGGTATTCGATCGATTTCTGTGATTTTACAGCAACATAGCCTTAATGACTTGATCGAGGGCATGTCAAGCAACTCTCGACCAAGCTCAGCCCAGCCTTGTCGTTGAATGACTATTTAGTTTACCTGTTTCCCGCCAGATAAGGGGTGGGCTGGATAAGGGGGAATTCCATACGGACCCAGAGCATAGTCATGAGTGGGCCAGATCTATAAAACAGCGCACTCAACTGTGTATTTACGATTGCTTCTTCTTCTTCTTTTTTAATGTATTAAAATATTATTTTTATTTTTAATGTTAACATATTAAAATTATCAAAGTAAAATATTAAAAAAATAATTTTTAAAACATTTGAAAAGCTGATGAATCCGAAGAGTGTGTGTTAGTAATGAAGCACCATATATTCTCAGGATAAATAAATAAATCACGAGTGATAGACAAGAAGCCTAGCCGAAGGGCTCGGATTATATGAATTATTATAAAAAAACATGAAGTCTTTTCTTAAAGGATTTAGAATTTCCAAGAGATTTAATTTTTTAGGTGTAAAAAAAGATCAAGTATAACAATCCCTTTACCGTTAATGTAAAGAAAAAAAAAGAAGAAGCTGTGAAGGCAACTAGAAAATGGCCTGTTCAATAATTTATAACCGGTTTGTAACTGCTAGTAGATTTAGGCTATATTTAATATCACATTGTAGAAAATAATATAAATTAATTTTTAAAATTTTATTTAATAATTTAAATTTTTAAATTAAAATAATTATTAAATATAATATTAAAACTTTGATGACTAAGTAATTATGAGTTCAATTCTTATTATTCTTGTTTATTTAATAAAAATTAAATATAAAATAATATAAATTTATACGAGTTTTAACTTCAAAAAGTTTTTATTTAAAAAGATATGTTAAAAAATAATATAAATTATATTCATGAATTTCACTTGATAACTTAAGCTGTTAGGTTGGTATAGTTGTTTGACAAGATAAAAATTATTTTATTTTAAAAATTTTATTTTTAATATCAATATATCAAAATAATAAAAAATATTAATTTCAAATAAAAAATTTTATTTTTTAAAAAATAATTTTAAATTGTGAAATAAATAGGGAATTAGCGTGTAAGTTCTAAATGGCATAGGAGATATTAATTTATTATTCAAGAATGGATTGAAACTGCATTTCTTACAAGTAAAAAATATTTTCATGTTATTACATTGTTTTGACATGCTAATATTATAAATAATTTTTTAAATATTTTTTAATATATTTCTAAATAAAAAATACATTACACCACATTTACCATAATCTCAATTTCCTAGTGAATTCTATTACTGAAACATGGTGGGAAAACCATACCAAGCAGCACCGACACCGCATTGTTAGATTGAACAAGAATACCTTTTTCTTGTCAGGACAATTCCAAATCATATCAATAACTGACTTAATGAAGTACAAAATTAATAATGCTAAAAACTCACAAATTAACACACCAAGTTGTTTGTTGTCCATATGGAACGTTATTCACATGACGTTTATGTTGTCTCTTGCGTGACAGTAGCTATTTCCGTTGGGGGTTTTAGCCAGGGGCCAAGCAAGAAAATAAATAAATTAAGGGGCTAAATTAAAAAAATTATTTTTTAAAAATTAAAATTTTAATTATTTTATATAAGAAAGGGGCTGGGAAAAATTTCCATGCCTCAGCCACTTGTTATAGCCCTTGATAATAATTAAGAGTATAATAATAATAATAATAATAAATCAGAAGCAAATCAGGAGAAATTAATCCGCAACTAACATTATACAGCATCTACTCTCTGGGGTAATGGGGTCGAGACCAACTGACCATGTTTTGGTCACGTTCACGGATGAAGTAAGAAGGTAAAATCAAAAGCCATGATCACCACCACACATCACACATAAAAAATCCATCAAAATTAAAAACACAAGCAGAAGGGATCATACGCTATTACCATGATCACACTCACACAGTATATACAATAACGAAGCAGGGAAGCACAGCCCTTGGATTAAACACCAACAGCTCCTCCTCGTCCAACCTCGTGTGGATCCCACTGCCACCTCTTCCCAGGACAGAATCAGATCCCCTATCCTGCTTGTCTATATCCCCCTCCAGATCACATCCGATCCGACCCGCCACGACCCGGCAAACTAGCATAGCCCGTTTCACGTTCATGAACTTGAACTCCTCTTCAATCTCCTCAGGGAACGCCATGTGTGCTCTCCAGCTAGTAGACAGTGTAGAAATTCCATCCATCTTTGGTGAGAAACCAGACTTGATTATCCCACAAACACTGCAATATTGCTGGTTACAAATACTAGAATCCCCGTTCAGTCCTAAATCACACATAAAAGTTGAGCAGTAAAACCTCAAGAGCTCATTACCATCAGCAATGCACCTCTCATCTCGTCTCTTGATAGGACTGTTTCTCGCTGCTTTAGCTTTGACAAACTCTCTGTACTCCTCAAATCTTGACAATATCTTTGGACTATTATGGATCTTCAAAATCCTACCGATTTCTGGGCTCTTGTCTTTGCAAGACCATCCAGTTTTAAATATGATATCGACTATATTCTTGCCTGAATCACTGTCTAGAAGCTGTGTGACAGCATGTTTGACAGCTTGATGGTGTTCAAGAAGCTGAGGTTTCTGGAAAACTTCACCGCAAACTGAACATGGAAAAATATCGTTTCTCAAAGGAAAGAATTGGTGATCTGTTGAGATATCGAATTCTTCGCAGGACCCAGTTGACTTTTTCCTTGGTGGAAGTTCGGGCAAGTGAGTTTGATCAGGTAGGATCATGGAGACAATGGATTGTTGTGATGATCTTGCTGAGGTTAGAATCGGAGCTGCAGGTTGAGTTTGGGTTTTGGACGTTTTACCAGAGAAAATGCTTTTGAGGTAGGACCAAGAGGAAGAGAGAGCTTTGTGGGGTTTTAGGCGAGAATGAGAAGAAGAAATGGGAGCAAGAGGAGAGACTTTCTTGCGTTTCTTGGTTGGCTGGCGATCATCTAATTTGGCTTTGAAAATAAAGCAACCAAGATGGAGAAAAAGGATAATGAAAGAGACGAATTTGTTGAAGACTGAACCTGTATTGGCTGCCATTGTTCAATTTTGGAATCAGCTTGAGCTCTGGTAATTCTTCAGGGCATCGGCATTCCTGTCCGAGAGAGAGGGGGGGTCATGTGAGAGGGAATGATGGAAGAAGCAAGGGAGAAAGTATAGCGAAGGAAAGAAAGAATGAAAGTAGAGGAAGCTGACATTAAGGGTGGGGGCATGGAAGAATAAAGTTAAGAGTAGGTGGAACGCAACTTCATGGCATATATTGTCATATTTATTTTCTTTCATGTGTGGGGCACAGCATGATAATTTAGTTTTTTAGATGATAATGGGATTAAAGCAGAAAATATCATTGCAGCTGAGTTCAGTTGAAAGTTTTTTTTATCGAAAAGTAACTCCCAATAATTCCAAGAAAAATGTTAATCTTATCCAAGCTTCCTTCCCATATATATATATATACATATTAATGTTTTGCACTCTATTTAGGGTGTTTATCAGCTGTCAAAATGCCATTTTTTAAAGTTTTAATTACTTTTTATATTTTTTATTTAATATAATGTATCAAAAATAAATTTTAAAATTATTTTAAAACATTTCCAAATAAAAAACATTTTAAAACCCAATACACACCACCCAAAGAATTCATTCACCAAATATGTATGGGATAATATGTATGGGATGGGATGGCATTAGTTCTTATCAACATCATCCTCAAGAACAATTTCCAGCATTGCAAAGTTGCCGGGGTAATTAAGGTTGATATGGCTGTATGCGAGAGGCATAGCCATTGAGACCTTGTTTTCTCTCGGGATCGGTGAGGAGATAGGGCAAATTATATCGAATAATGGAGCATTAGAGAAATTATTAAGAGGATGCAAGAAAGGCGGGCTTGGCATGTGGATTCCTCTAATGCTGATGATGCACCTGCAACTGCAAATACTGATATATGGTATCTTATTATTGTTATCGGAGGCGTAATTCAAACTCCTAGCTAGATAAGAGATGAACGTGGCTATCTCCACACGTGCAGGGGTTCCTCGTTAAGCAGACAAACTTATCTTGTTTGTACATTTTCTTTCTGCCTCTTACAGATCGTAACAACATGAATTTGAGTGCCTGATTCCTCACAATTTGTTTATGAACACAGATACTGCCGCTCTTCCCCTTCTGTCAAGGAGAATCCAATGCATATAGTTCTGCATATAGCATATATATGACCACGTAACACATGATCTCTTGCAGATGCTCAGCCTTTAGTTACAATTTTTCACAATAGCAACGACGAATCTCCTCTGTCCTTGAGCAGCAGTGACCAAATATCAAATGAAGAATCTTAAGAAAAGTAATCTTGTGAAAGATTTTTCGAGTCATTTACAGAAAATCCATATTCGAGAAAGTTATTTTAATTAGTGCCCCTCAATGTGTGAGCAACTTTGTCTTGAAACTTCCAATTACATTGTTGAATCATACCCAGAAACAGTTGAAAGAACTAGTGTGATGAGGTAAGAGGATAGAGGAGAGGCAATCAGGTTAACTTTTCTGCATGAGCCGACGCAAAGAAAGCAACCGTGATTAGCTTGATATAACGTTGCGCTAGCACTAGATATTCAGCTAACGCAAAGTCGTCAAAGAGGCAGGTAATTCCAAGTAAATTGAATCCAAAGTATGTTATAATTTGCTGAATTTGTCAGCTGAACCATGCTAACAACTTGGTATTGATTTGCATCCATGGTCAATCGGGCAGGTACATTATCTTTCAAAATCACAACGGAAACCAACCCAGCTAGTTGACGGGTCGTTTTCGGTTTAACACAAATATCAAAGTTGGTGCTGGATAGCCATTCTTACGTCTTTCCTGCAGAAGGCAGTAACAATGGTGTTTTTTCTTGTTATTATTAATGTTGTTTTATTTTGCTTTCTTCCCCTCAACTCGCGATATATTGGAAGGCAAAGCCAAGATTTTATGTGGGCCACATGATAGGACTGTCTTGCTTTTAAAGTGGGCCACTACTATCTTTTTATTCGGCCGATAAATATTCTCCTGATTCCTCCGTGTCTCACGTTTATTAACAGTGTCTTTGTTTGTGCGGTAATAAAATTGCTTTTAAAACTTTTTATCTTATTTTAAGATTTTTTTAAATTTTTTAATAAAAATATTTTAAAATATAATAAATATTATATTATCAAACACTACCCATACCATGGAGTAGATATGGACAAAATCTTTTTTTTTCCTTGAATGGGTAAAATCTAGAGACATGTCCTATTAGCAAAGAAATTCTAAGCGGAGTAATTGCGCTTAAATATTTGGGCATGTTTAATAATATAATTATAGTTATTTTTAAAATATTTTTATATTAAAATAATATTTTTATATTTTTAAAAAATTATTTTTGAGATCATATACCAAATAATTCAAAATATATAAAAAAATAATTTTCATTAAAAAATTATTAAAAAAATAATTTATATAGCTTTTCTGAACATTCTCTAAATAACATTCTCAATTATGCTTGCATATTGCATATTAAATATTATTTAGGAATATAATTATGATTATTTTTTAAAATATTTTTATATTAAAATATATAAAAATAAAATTTTTATATATTTTAATATGCTCAAAAACTTTGTTTGGGAGCTGAAAACTCTATACAATATTGGAAAAAAAAAAAAGAGTACAAAAACACACTCAAAATCATAGTTGACAGAGCAGTCAAATTTAAGAGTATGGTGGAAACATGTATCAATTTGATTATCATCATGCATTGTCGAAATAAAAAAGCTTTTGTGTGCAAGACATTATCCTAAAACCCTTCACAAAAATCATCGCGTGTGATAGATAACTTCATCACCATCGTTGTCAGGTTTCCTAGACTAAATGCTGGGTTGTGACACGACATTAGTCCTTGATATCATTATGTTTCCTCTCGCCTGATTAAAACTGAAAGAGGATCATAAGCAGCTGGCGGTGACAAATAGCTATCATCGACACCAAGACCCTCAAGTGAGTTCGGAACGAACTTTATGCCGCTGACACCATGAATAACCTTTTGATAAATGTCGCCTTAAACTAGCTTATTGGCTATCAAATCAAATGATTATACTTAGGTAATATGAAAATATGATTAGTTTTTAAAATAATTTTATTTGAATATCTATTAAAATAATATTTTTTAAAAATTACTTTAATATTAGTATGTTAAAATGATAAAAAACATAAAAAATTCACTATGAACATTTTGTTGACTCAACAGTTCAACAGCATCTACAGCATGATGATACCCCCACAGGAAATGTGATTAAAGTTGACTTTGAACACTTTGTTGACTCAACGAATAATAATAATAATAATTAAAAAGAAAAAAGAAAAAAGAGAGAGAGCCTTGGTTCGTAGTTCCTTAGTCTTTACTTCTCTTCCCCGCAGTCTCATGAAAGAAAGATGCCGACATTGTTTTAGAATAATAACCAAAGAAGGTTGATGGGTGCCCATTTTAATTTAATTTAAGATAACAATATATGTTAAAAATCCCAGTGCTATCTTCTGGGCTCCACACACCCATGCTCTTATTCTTACAACACACACACCCTAGCCGGCAAAATGATGTGGACAAAGCGCGGGTCGATCTTATCTGATAAGATGCTTGCTTATGGTTTACAAAATGTTTCCTTTCAAAGTCTTCTTTTAAAATTAGATTCTCAATTATATTTCACAAAGCGTTGGAGTTTTCTCTTGTTCTTGAGTGCCGATTGTCAAATTTAAGTTGTTAATAAATAATTTATATTATTTTTAATTTTTTTAAAATTTGAAATTTACATAAATTAACACTACTTTAAATTTACTTTTTATTAAATAAATAAAAATAGTAAAATTTAAATCCACAGCTACTTAATTATAAAATTAAATGATATATTTAAATACAGAATTTAAATTATTAAATAAAATTTCAAAATATAATTTATTACATGCACACGCTTCTCCTCGTTGGTTAATCGCCACCTAAAAGCACCAAATGTGTCCCTTGTCCTTTCATATTTTTGGCCCAAATTCCGATTCTTTTCCTAATCTTTAGCAATCAATTTTACTCAAGTTGATAAGCGGGCACCCACCTGCGTGTCAAAATTAATAAATAATCTTTATTGTACTGTTTCGAAACGGGACGCCCTTCATTTTTTGCTCAAGATCATACAGCAGGTATCACTTCATACACATTAAAAGCAAATATTCTTGCTGCTTTAAATATATCACAAACATATCACTTAAGCTTGCTTTGAATTTCATGAATATATTTATATATACGCGTTTTATGTTTTTGATATCAAAACATTATAAATAGGACTACTTTTTATATCCATAAATCATATATGAGATGACAAGAATAAAAATAATATCTTTAAAAGCAATACTTTAAAGATCCTCTGACAAAAAAAGTAAAATATTTTTAACTAATATAACCTTTGATGATCTTCAAAAATTAAACATGTTTGTATACAATCAAATATTCTATCAATATTTTATTATTATAAACACAAAAAATAAAGGGTTGGTAGTAAAATTTTTAATTCTTGTAAAATAGCCTTTTTCTACGGAGTTTAAAGATCATTTGATAATTAAGTCCATAAATTTACAATACAAGATTATACTAAATGAAGGGAAGAGCATTAAACTCTATAAACAACATCACTTGCTCTTAATTTTTATGTAATAAATGCTTTTAGAATATGCGATGAGATAATAAGTATTATAAATCCTTTTATGTGGGTGGTTTGTGTTAAAAAATCATTCCAACTCAATAATGTAAGTTGTTAGATGATGTCACAAGATGTAATTTATATTATTTTTTAACATGTTCTTTCAAGTGAAAGTCCTTTTGGCTTGAAACATGCATAGGTTCATATTACTTTGTATTTAATTTTATCAAGTAAATAAGAATAGCGAGATCCGAACTCGTGACCTTTTTGTCATCAAAGTTTTGATATCATATTAAAAATTCATCTCAATTCAATAGTTTAAACTATTAGGTGAAATTCTAAGATATAATTTATATTATTTTTTAATAGTTTTAAGGGCATTTATAATTTTTGTACTTTAAGCTTTGTTGTTTTGATTAAAAAGTTGGAAGTCTTTTCTTCTTAAATATCTTAGGAAGGAAATAGTCCATTGTATCAATACTAATGCTCATAAAAATATATTTTTACATAATATTAATATTAAAGAGAATTACCCTTACATGTTATTGTTATTGATGAAGCTTTAAACAACTTTTTTATTTTATTTCATACACAACATTTAATGTTAATGAGAACAATCATATCCTAGCATTAATGTCAATTGAACTATGGTCGGCTTTTAAAGAAATTTTATACATATAGAGGTGCAGGAGAATGATTATTCTATGGTCTGGCATCATGTTAGATCCACATACACTTGGATCTAGTATGAACTTGAGGGATTTAGATATGATATCTTATCAGACTTATATGTTAGGAATTTTGTTAGTTATATAATAGGAATGGATAACTTGTATACATGAGTTCCCTACTATAATATCAATGTCCTGTTTGTTTGCTAGAAAATAATTTTATTTTAGAAAGTAAAATTCAAGAAAGTAAATTATTTTTTGATATCTAGTAGAGTGATGAAAAATATGTTGGAAAACACTTTCCAGTGTTTGATTATATCATGAAAAATGAGCTAAAAAATAACTTATTAATATTTTATATTTTTTTCAAGTTTATTAAAATAATAAAAAACAAAACTTACAAATTAAAAAATTGAATGAGAATAAAATTTTAAAAAAATATAATTTCATAAATTATCTCAAATAAAAAAATAACAAAGATTAAATCTAACAAATAAAAAAAATTAAAGATTAAGCAATTAAAATAATAATAATTATCATTTTATAATTATTTCAAATAAAATAAGTAACAATCAAAAGAATAAGGACTAAATTTGATAGATAAAAAAATTTAATTAAAAAATAATAAGAGAAAAATAAATAACAATTTTAAAAATAAGGACCAAAGTTAATTTAAAAATTAAATTCTAAGGGATGAAATTGAAAAAAAAATCAAAACAAAATATATATAGCAACTAAAAGTTTGAGAACCAGATTTGCTATAATCAACAAATAATATGATATTTTTAAAATTTTCACAACTTCTAAAAATTATTTTCCGCTCAAAATAAAAAAAAATCATTTCATAAAAATCAAGCTAATTTTTTCTTTGACTAGAAAATATTTTTCATTGACAAACTTTTCAAATGATAAATAAACACAAAAAAAATTGAAAAATAATTTTTAGAAAACCACTTTTTGCCAAACAAACAAGGCCTAAGTCTATAAGATAATGACTCGTGATGAAGTGTTTGATTCCTAGTAGATGAGAATGACTGTATATACTCTTGTATAAATACATATATGCAATCAATAATAAGATTCATTCTAGCAAATTCTATTTATCTCTCATTGATTTATATAGTATCAGAGCTGGACTAAAATCTCTACCAGTCTTTCATCTTTTCTATTTCATTCCTTTTTTTTTCTTTATCACTAGCATCTTCATCGGTCTTCCATCCTCTCAAACCCAGGAAACAAAAAACCTTTAGAGCATGGATTTTACAAAAGCAAATCTCTCAAACCCTTATTTTACTCATAATTCAGATCATCCCGGACAAATTTTAATCTTAAAGCCCTTAAATGGAGATAATTAATCTACATGGAAAAGAGAAATGACATTGGCTTTGAACTCCAAAAATAAAATAGGCTTTGTCAATGGCTTAATCAGAGCTCCCTCAAAAAACACTGACCCTAAAAAACATACAGCTTGGTCTCAGTGCAATGATATAGTTCATTCTTAAATTATCAACACCCTTAGTCTAGAAATCTTAGATGGTGTGATATATTATTCAATAACCCATAAAGTTTAGGAAGACTTTCATGAGTGATTCTCTCAAAACAATGCGCTTTGTATCTTTAGAATTAAGCAAGACATTGTTTGTCTTTGAAAATAACAACTTTTAGTTTCTACATATTACACAAAATTAAAGGGGTAATGGAATGAACTAGCCTCCTATAGTGACATTGTGTATGGAATGCGACAAGAATAACAAAAATTGATGCAGTTTTTTATGGGATTAAACGAATCTTACAGTGTCAGTCGTAGACAAATCCTCTTGATGACTCTTCTTCCTTTAGTACATCAAACATATCCCTTCATATCAAGAAAAAAAATAGCATCTCCTGAGCTCAACGCATACATGAAGTGATGATTCCAGTGGTAGTGCTGTTATGACAATCCGTAATAGCAACAATAGATCAATTAAACATTTTGGTATATAATTGAGGTGATTAGAATGCTTCAACCACTTATATAAGCTATAAAAATTCAAATTATAAGATAAATTAGCAAGGAATTTCATCAGAGGACGATGACTTTAACAGGACAGATGATGCCCTGCCTTTCATAGAGGATGTCCATATTATTCACATTAAAAAAAAACGGGTCATTGGATACAAACATGATATTAATTACATGGGTATCCATTGGATCATCCAAAAACAAAATATAGGTCATGCTTAAAGTGTTTTAATGATGACAAACACATAGCTAATCATATGTCCACATCCATCTCGCACAAAAATGAATAAGCAGTTATCAATATTTCACAGAATCAATTAAAACATCTTGTCACTCCTAAATAATAAAACTGAAGGTTCTAGCCCTTATGCGAATACCATAACTAAATCAAGTTTGTCTAAAGTTACTTCTCATAATTGGATCATTAATAACAACAAAATAGATCATATCTTTTCTAAATTATTCTTTAAGAAACACACCAAATGTTCATTACCATCAGTACTAATGCCAGTAGAGAAAAGACTAACATTGTGGTAAATGGATCTTTACCCATTAAGTCTCTCTATTATATACACAATGTGGTTGTGTGTACCTATATTCAAAATAAACTTGTTATCTATTAATCGCTTGACATGATACCTTAATTGCTAAGTATTCTTTTTTTTCTTATTAGTGTTTGTTGCAGGAATTGGCCATGAGAAAGATGATTGATTTAGATAAATAACATAATAGATTTTACTATTTGATGGATCTAGCAACAAAGCAACGTATATCTAAACAAACTTTCGCCATCAATCAACGAGCCTACAATCTCACCATCTTATCTATCGACCTTTAGAATAATCCTTTAGGTTATATAACACCTTTTCATTTGCACTTCATTGCCTAAAATTTTTAAAAGTTTTCCATTTAGTTGAATAATACTTGTCATGTATGTCCTTTGGCAAAACAGAGTCATCTTCCTTTCTATACTATTATAATTTCTTCTACAAAACCTTTTGTATTAATTCATTGTGATATTTAGAATCCTTATTAACACCTTTCCTTTTATGGTGCTCTTTTTTTCCTCACTATTGTTGATGACTTTTCAAATTCCGTATGGATTTTCTTTATGAGACATAAAAATGAGATGCAATAAATTCTAAAAAATTTCTTCAATTATGTTTTCACTCAATTTGAAGCTTATATTAAATTTTTTTGAAGAGATAATAGGGAAGAATTTATATCAGTTCACCTTTTTTTTTTCCACAATAATGATATCCTTTCCTCATGTTCTTGTGTTTACACTCCTCAATAAAATGGAGTTATGGAATGCAATCATCATCACATTTTACAAGTAGCTCGCGCTTTAAGATTTTAAATTTACCTTACTTAAATTTTATGGGGAATGTACCCTTATTGTTATTCACATTATCAATCACGTTCTTTCTCCTGTCCTTTCTTTCAAAACCCTTTTTGAACTTCTCTATTTAAAACTACCTTCTTTTTCCATTCTTCATGTCTTTGATTATTTGACTTATGCTACCAATGTCATTATTACTCATAAATTTGCTCCTCGTTCCATCCATTTTATTTTTCTTTAGTATCCTACCATTCAAAAAGCTTATAAATGTCTGCTGACTATGCTTGCTCAAATGTCTACACCGAACAATAATCCTCTTCCCTACTAGGTCTAAACAAAGGTACTCGCTATCCATTATCCAATTATGTTTTCTATCACATATATATATCTTCATATCATTCATTTACTACTCATATTAGCCATACTATGTAACCTAAATCTTATTTAAAAGAGGCTACTCATCCTGAATGGCAGGCTGCTATGCTCTTTGAACTCTAAGCTCTTCAGCATGATGGTACTTGGTCACTCACTTCTTTCCTATTGGGCAAAACTTTGATTGGTTTTTGGTGGGTGTACAAAGTCAAACATCGATCTGATGACTCTGTGGAGAGATTCAAAGCACATTTGGTTGCTAAGGGTTTCACCCAACTTGAGAGCATTAATCAGGACATATTCTCCTCGACTACAAAATTATTTTTGTCTGTTGCTTGCTTGCTTTGGCTACAGCTCATGGTTGGACCCTTCATCAATTGGATGTCTATAATGCCTTTTTTTATGGTGATCTCTTATAGAAGATTTATATGTCTTCGCTACCAGGGCTTCTTTAACAAGAAGAGGAAGGCTTGGTGTGCCACCTTCAGAAGTCCTTGTAGAGACTAAAATAAAAATCACTCTAGTGGTTCGCCAAGTTCTCTAAAGCCATTTGCTCTACTAGATTCAAATAATCTCAAGCCGACCACTTTCTATTCACCAAAAAATAAGATAAGTCAATCACCACCCTTTTAGTTTATGTTGATGACATTTTATTTACTAGAAATGATCCTAATAGTATCATTCTGACAAAGAAATTTTTGCATAGCCATTTCCACTTTAAAGATTTAGGCCCCTTAAAATACTTCTTTGGTATATAGTGCTTAACTTCTAATAATAGAATATTCATTTCTCAACGTAAATATAAATTGAAAATTATTGAGGATGCCATTGTTAGGTGCAAAACCCTATTGATACATTTATGAAACGTGGTTCAGAATTATCAGACAAGTGAGAATTGCTCAAAAATCCGGGTTGTTTTAGAAGATTGGTTTATATATTGATTTATTTGATTGTTTCAATACCAGATATCACTTATGTTGTGCATGTCTTGAGTATATTTATGCACCAACCCGGAAGCTTCATATGGAAGCCATTATTCGAGTTGTCTGATATTTGAAAGGGGTACTTGGTCAAGGATTGTTCGTTCCTTCACACACTAATTACATATTATGAGCTTATTTGGACTTAGAATAGGCAAGTTGCCCACTAACTTGAAGGTCTACCATAGGTTATTATGTGTTTTTTGGACCTTCATTGATATCCTGGAGATCAAAATGATAAAAAAACAGTCTCACTCTCCTCTGCAGAAGCAAAGTATCGTGCAATAACAGAAGAGTTGACATGGTTCTGATGTTTGTTGAAGGATTTGAGCCTTTTACATAATGAATTAGCGTTGCTATATTGTGATAACAAGGCTGCATTTCATATTGCAGCCAACCTAGTTTTTCATGAGTGCACTTGACATATTGAAATGGACTGCCACCATATCAGAGACAAATTCCAAGATGATTCTGTGATAATAGGACATGTTCATTCTAAACATCAATTGACAAACATCTTTACCAAGCCCTTAGGAAAAGATATCTTTATCCTTATGATTCACAAGTTGCTAGTGTCAGACATCCACTCTCCAACTTGAGAAGGAGTGTTAGGAATTCTGTTAGCTAAATATTATAAATGGATAACTTGTATATATGATTTCCTATTTGTAATACCAAGTCTATAAGATAATAACTTGTGAGGAAGTGTTTGATTCCTAATAGATAAAAATGACTGTACATACTCTTGTATAAATACACAGATGCAATCAATAATAAGATTCATTCTAACAAATTCTATTATTCTCTCATTGATTTACATCATAAGCATTTAGGCTTAGCATATAGCCGAACATAAAAAAGGTTAAGTTTGATATCTTACCAGACTCATAAGCATTTGAGTTTAATATATAACCAAGTCTAAAAAAGAGTTGAGTCTAACTTTTTATCAGATTCACAAATGTTTTGGCTTAACATGTAGTTAAATTTAGAGGTGCTGGGTTAAAAAAAAAATAGACCACTGAGTTTAATATTTTATTAAGCTTATACATATTAGACTATTATCCTGTTTTTTTTTATTATTATTCTATTCATGAGCTTTATTAAACTAATAAGTTGTGTATTAAATATTTCAATCCTTAAGCTTTGAACTAACTTATTTATGTTGAGTTTGAAGCTGAGTGAAACAACTAATAATTTATCATTCAAGGATAAGTCATTGAAAACATTTTCCCTGTGTCTACTAAAAAAAATATAAATAACATTTTTCCTTTTGTAAGCTTTAATTAATTAGCAGCGAGGGGAAGCGCCCTGCCCACGACTCTAGCATTTGAAGTTTGGACCCAAGTTTAAGCCCATCATTGATGTTAGATTGGTTTCTAACTTTCTATTGACCGAAGCCCGTCGAAATCAAAACTAAGCAAATCACTAATGGGCCTACACATGATTGTTAGCTCAGCCCACAAAATAACCCAACGACCAGCTGTATTGTTCTCTGTGAGTTAAATAAACTCCCCGCCCTTTCATCACCCAATCCTCTCCAATCACACAGCACCACATGTGAAAACATTCACCAATCCCGATATATATCCCTCCCTCCAAAACTCAAAATATCCTGCTCTCCTTCCCTATCGGCAGCAGCACTAACAATCTCACTTCCTCACGGCAGCAGCACCACCACCAGCGCCATGAACACTACTAGAGCTCTTCTCTACTCTTTCACCGACCGTCCTTTGCGCCCTCTAAAATCTCTTCCCGATATCTCGTGCCCTAAAAGACCTAGAGAGGCGCTTAATTTCCGAGTCTGGTTACGCACTGATCAAAGGTGCTCCATCTATCGGGTCTCGGTGAGGAAGACGGGGAAGGTGTATGCTGATGTTAAGTCGGATAGGTATGAGATCTTGAAGTCGGTTTCGGAATCGGTGAAGTTGGAGGAGGCTGCTTTGGACGATGCTGTTCTGGATAGTACGGTGCGGTGGTGGGAAGAGTTCCCTAAACGATGGGTCATTGTGATTCTCTGTTTCTCGGCTTTTCTTCTTTGCAATATGGATAGAGTACGTTGTTGTCATTCCTTTCGTCTCTTTCATATCTGCTTTGATTTTCCTTTATATGTTAATTTATCATAAAGAGGAGAGAATAGCACTCTTAGCTCTGACTATGGAGAAACATTAGAATTCTTGAAGTTCATCATTTGTTTTTTAATTTTTATGGAGTAATTAAGAAGTAAATTATGAGCAGATGCTGTTAATCAGGTAAACATGAGCATTGCAATACTACCAATGTCAGCCGAGTACAATTGGAACCCAGCCACAGTCGGTTTGATTCAGTCTTCTTTTTTCTGGGGCTACCTACGTACTCAGGTAACTTTAACAAGCTCTCTCTCTAGATTTCTATACATTTTGCTTAGTAATAATTTTATTGTATATTGTTGTTATGATTGATAGATTGCTGGTGGCATTTGGGCTGACACAGTGGGCGGGAAGAGGGTTTTGGGATTTGGCGTCATTTGGTGGTCCATTGCCACGGCTCTTACTCCTGTTGCTGCTAAAGCTGGATTGCCTTTCCTACTCGTTGTTCGCGCGTTCATGGGGATTGGCGAGGTAAGTTATTTAGCTAAACTATTGATTGACAAACAAGCGTTTTTGTCATATTCTACAGTGGATGTTTGTTAATTTAGTTTGGTTCTGTTTCAGGGGGTTGCGATGCCTGCCATGAATACCATTCTGTCCAAATGGGTTCCTGTATCAGAGAGGAGTAGGTCATTAGCGCTTGTGTATAGTGGGATGTACCTTGGATCAGTCACTGGCCTCGCCTTTTCACCATTCTTAATACATCAGTTTGGATGGCCATCGGTCTTTTACTCCTTTGGTTCTCTAGGAACAGTTTGGTTTGCTGCATGGCTCAGTAAGGTAAAAAATGCTGGTTGTTCTTTGTAGACTATCATTATTTTCATTTAGCATGTTTCTTTTCAACTTTTGGACGGAGATGGTAGATTCAAATTCCATTCCTATTACAAGAAGCTTCTTGGTATTAAGAAGGTTGACAGCCTACATGATTAAAATTTTGTTTAGCCTTTAATTTTTCTGTCCATGAAAATTATAATTTTTTATTTAAATTTTGCTTTTTTAATTAAAGGTTCTCTTCCCCTATAAAAAAATGTGTCACCTTTCAAGATATTCATTCTTCATTCTTTATACCTACAGGCACACAGTTCACCTCTTGATGATCCTCAGCTGCGGCCTGAAGAAAAGAAGTTGATTTTTGTGAATAGTTCTTCCAAGGAACCTGTTAAATCAATTCCTTGGGGACTAATCTTGTCGAAAGCCCCTGTATGGGCTCTGATTGCTTCCCACTTCTGTCACAACTGGGGTACATTTATTCTTCTTACATGGATGCCAACATATTATAACCAAGTAAGTCTTTCTTTCCAACATGAACTTGAATGATCCGGATCTGTTGTATCATTTAAAATATATCTTACATGATATCTTGTGAATTTTCAAAGTTAAAACTCTTCATGTGACATTTGGACTGCATTCTTGTTGTGCATGAGTAGCGGTCAGTAATTTTATCTTAGCTTGCTAATGGGTAGAGAAGTCAACTTAGAAACCATTAGCTACAAATATGTACCGTCAAGATCTTCATAAATTGAAAAGTGGCGAGAATCAATGGGAAACCTTGTATCACTTGCATGAAAAGAGAAACTTGTTGGTGTTGTGACTTGCTACTGTTGGATGGCTAACCTTGAAACTACTATGTCAAGTGAATCATTTGATATGAGGCCACCCTTTAATGTTGTGGATTGGCTTAGGATTTTAGAAACCTTGTTGATGTTATCTTCTCACATTGTAAAATGTGAGGTACAGGTAGGAATTGAACCATGAAAAGGTACTTGTTATAAGATACACCTTTTATTTTCAGTTCAATCAATCTTGTACCTTAACCTCCATCTTGTCAAATTCTGCTAACGATACATTGAAACATGGAAGCACATGCTACTGTCTCTCTTTGACCTACAGTTTTGCTGTTATCTTGCTGACAAATTGTAGAAGACACTTGCAGCCTTGCAATTACATTGCTTACAAAAGCTACCATTCTATTGTTAAAACCGCTGAGCCAATTTCCTTTTGGCCATACAGGTCTTGAAGTTCAATCTTACAGAATCTGGGCTTTTCTGTGTCTTACCCTGGCTTACAATGGCATTTTCTGCAAATTTGGGAGGGTGGATTGCAGATACTCTTGTAAGCAAAGGTTTATCTGTAACAACGGTCCGTGAGGTATCACTAAAGGCGATGCTAAATTCACTAGTCCCTTTCTCTCTCTCTCTTTCTCGTCATCTTGGCTTTAGTTGCTTCTAAGCACTATTAATTTCATGTTTTTTCTTTGTTCATTAATGCACTTTGCCCTCCTTGGCAGATCATGCAATCAATTGGCTTTCTTGGCCCTGCCTTCTTCCTAACTCAGCTGAGCCACATTGATTCTCCTGCAATGGCTGTTCTGTGCATGGCATGCAGCCAGGTTTGCTTCTTACATTAAGACATGAACAACTAATGTAGTTCTTGCATCTACTATTCGACTTTTTCAAATTTAAGTAGAAATAGACAGTATATGCATTAACGTGCAAAGAGGTTGCCTTGTTTATCATCTGTATTTTTTATCTGTCTGCTCTTTTATTTGTCTTGTAAGTACTATTTATGTGACCATGCATGGAGTTCAGTTGTCCTGACTGAGAGAAATTTCAGTTTAGAGTTTTATTATTTTTCCTTTTTCTTTTTTTGCTTGAGTGAAATGAAAAGATTTTTTTTTTTTGAAATTCTCTGCTCTTAAACTAACCGCTTCTTTTTCTTCAACAGGGAACCGATGCATTTTCCCAGTCTGGTCTATATTCAAACCATCAGGATATTGTTCCTCGATATTCTGTGAGTATCAATCCTTCTAATGCTGTTGTCTGTTGATGTCCTAAATTTGCCATGTTTAGTGGTGGGGGCCATTAATTGTGTTTTAATTGCTGTCATGAATCATCTACCATGAGGCACCTTTTGAGGGGTCTGGAAAATTTGATGTTGCATAGCTGTTGTGCTGTCATTGCTTCTATTTCCTCGGAATGGTAACTTAATTGTTCCTACTTTTTATTTCTAATTATCATCCAGGGAGTGTTGCTTGGTCTATCCAATACAGCTGGAGTATTGGCAGGGGTCTTTGGAACTGCATCAACTGGTTACATCTTGCAACATGGTAAGAACTCATCCTTGGCATTTATGTTGCTGGTAAGACAATTAAATCATTAATATCTGCTATACTATATTTTAAGAAAAGCAATTAAAAGGTAGAAATTTTCTACAAAGTCAAAGTTGTCCAAGTCACTCCTAGCTTAGTCATTCTGGTCTTGGATTTGAATCGATTTTATTTAAGCTTGAGGTTTTTGTTCAAATTACCCTTGGTATGGTTTTGAAGGCAGTTATTTCTAACTGTGGATTAGAATCAAGTCCTAGTTTTGAAGAGGAAAATTTGGGTGAAAACCTAGATCTTTCAAATTGGAGGTCTCGTATTCATATTCTTTAATAGGCTAGAGGATGAAGAAGGGTTGCCTTCCATTGTCTAGTGTAAGGTTCGACAAACCATATAAAGCTAAAGGAGAAAAAAGGATTGTCTCCATTTTGTGATGGAGGAACTAACAGTTTTACTTATGTCGCTCCTAATGTGGTAACCTGTAATAAGGTGAAATGTTTTCTATTTAATGACATAATATGGCAGGTTCACTCTTTCGATTTCAGATTCTTTCATGTTCCTTTCTCTCATGTTCTGTCATGTTCATTAAATCTAAACCATCAAATTCATATGAATGGGCATGATTATAGCATATTTAAAGATGACAAAAATTAAACTACCTGCATTTTTTTTTAATCCCATCTAATCTAGATAATTAGGCAATCTGAATGTTCATGTTCCCTTCAGAACATGAGAGGACTCAAGACCCACTCTTGAGGACCATTTAATTACTGTCACCCCTAGCATTACTCGCCATAAAATGTAGCCTATTTTATGCTGAAGTTGCGTTCTTGGAGTACAGTTATTTGGGTATCAAGGTTCAATCCCTCTAGTTGTAAATTGTGATGTATTTATTTCAATCACTAAAATAGTGCCAAAATGTCAGAAGCTAGAATTAAGGCTTCCATTAAATATTCTGATTAGAGAACTTCTTTGAACAGGGCCCTCATTTTATGAATGCAGAAAAAAGAATAGAGAAATGGCCATGCTGCCCTGCTAGATTCTCATTGCCTTAGTTAACAGTTGCCTTTGAATTCAAGCTCTTGTCTGCTTTAGAAACTTAGATTTACGTCAGCCAATTCCTGTGTGGCTCACTCACCACCTTCATTGAAATTTAACACTCTGAATTTTACACCATCTGATTATTGTGCATTTCTTCTCTCCCTTGTTGCCATCTCAGGTTCTTGGGATGATGTTTTCAAGGTTTCAGTTGGGCTCTACTTGGTTGGTACAGTGGTCTGGAACCTCTTTTCAACTGGTGAGAAAATGTTGGACTAACTTTCATGGAAGCCAACATAGTTGACGGCTCAAGGCCAGTGATTCCCGAACCAATGCAGAAGTCTCAGATGATTGAATGGTAAAAGGTGAAATTGTGAACGAGATTAAATTGAAGAACAACTAGACAAATCTCACACGGGATTCTTGAGTTTGAGGAACTGGCAAAAGATTTTGAATGCCAAATATAGCTCAAGTTTAGAGTTGCATGCATGTCTGGGGCTCTAGCACAAATGAAACAGTTGCATGCATCTCAATGAAGAATGTACCTGTAAAGTATCTCCGACCCTGCTTGTAAATGTTTCATTCAATACCTAATGAATCAGTTTTTTATTTGCAGTATGATTCTTCATTTCTTTTTTTGTCCTATAGTTATATTATTTAATTAAGTAAAATTTCATTAGGGCTTTCTTTTCCTGTTTATAAATATTCTGGCATCATCTACATTTGTGATTTGTGACACTGCACACAAAACTCTCATTGCAGTAGGGTAGGAAATTTCACGCAGATTATTAAGCGTTATATGTTGAAGCAAGCAAGATTTAGTAATAGTAATTAATGCGTATAATTTTTCTTCTATTCACGTAATTAATTATTTGAAAGCAACATCCGCTGGTATGGAATATACAACATTTCATGACAATTACTCCTAATTTTGAATGGCTTGTACAGCCTCCTCCAATCTAGATGCAGCTGTATGTAGATTGAACCCATCAATGAACAAGGAATTTAAAGACGAAAACTAAAAACAATTTAAAATGACCCTTTAACAGAATTATGGGCAGTAAAGCCCCAATGATTGTGACTGAATGACTGCATCGGCCCTGTCGCCTGTAAAAACCAAGCAATGCAAAGTTGAGCGACTCCAGAAATCTGATGATGTGGAAACCATTCCTATGCAAGATTACGAGGATGCAAGAATACACGAAGCCCATTCTTCATGAACAATGTAAGAGACATCTTCTGCTCTATGCAGTGGCCGGGAACCAGTGACAATCGGTAGCGCAACAGCACGGCAGAAGCCACGGACTTCATTTGCAAGTAAGCCAAGTCCTTCCCTAGGCAAGTCCTGGGTCCAGCATTAAAGGCCACAAACTTGTAGCAGTCTTTAGGTGCTTCAAATCTGTCCTCTTCTGGTGATAGCCATCGCTCTGGTTTAAATTCCTGGCAGTCCTCGCCCCATATGCTCTTCATCCTCCCCACAGAATAAATAGAATATGTAACAGTGGAACCAGCTGGTACACATGTACCGTCAGGCAAAACATCGTCCGCTACTACGTATTTGAAATCTTGTGGCACTGACGGGTATAAACGCAGTGTTTCAGCTAATGCTGCTTTGAGATAGACCAATTTATCAGCTTCATCAAAGTCTAAAGGCTCACCAAGCCATTTCTGATGATCATTTCCACGGGTTTCTGTGAGTATAGTTGATATTTCCTTGATTATCTTTGCTTCGACTTCAGGATGGTTCATCACTAGCCAGAAGAACCAACTAAGAGCAACAGATGAGGTGTCCCGGCCGGCGAGGACGAAGTTGAGAGCAATTCGTTGCAGAACAGAGATTGGGAAGTGGTTGCCGTCAACGTCTCTCTTCTTCATGAATCGCGATAACAAATCATCCGATGGGTTTTCTTTGCGCGCTGCAATGGCATCATCCATGTACGTTTCCACAACTTCGAGGCTCCTCTTTAATCTCTTCTCTGCTCCAATCCCTAAACGCTTCTCCACCCTCCATAAGAAACCAGGGTAAAGAAGCCTCTGAAGAGTAGCTTCAGTGGCCGTGTCAAAGGCAATAGAAAATGGATTATCTGACATTTCTGGAGAGAGAGTTACTGGATCTTTGCCAAATGTGAGTCCACATATGTTATCGAAGGTTAAGCGAAGCAATAAGTCTTGCAAGTCCACAGAAAGCTTCTCTGTAGCTGCCTTGTCCAAAATGTTCCATAGACGATTCTTGATTGTCTGGTTCACCCACCGAGCCATGGCCTGGCGTAAAGTCCGAGTAGTGAACTCGAGAGCTGCGGTTTTGCGTTGTATGAGCCACGTTTCTCCATCAGTGTTAAAGATCCCTTGGCCTAAAAGATCGTGAAAGGCAGTTTGCCAATCGGGTCCTTTGGGATAATTATCAAACCGGGTTCGAAGAATATGTTCCATGTTTTTGGGGTGGCAGGTGACAGTGTAGAATCCTTGTTTGCGAGCAAAGAAAGGAAGTGCTATCGTGCACGTTTGGTAGGTTCCGGCACCACCAGTTGCACGGAGGTTACCAGCAATCCAGTCATGGATTCTTCTCCGGTTCATGAAGAGATATGGAAGGCTACCCACTAGAGGCCATACTCTTGGGCCGGTAAGCTTACGAGATAGGAGATAGAACCATAGGAGATAAGCTGAAGCAGCAGCTGCTAGGGTGAAGAACAAAGGCAAGGTCTCCATCTCAAGGTTGGTGTATTGTATTTGTGAAAGGGGTTGCAGTGGACACTGGATGATGAGAGGGATGGTATGAAGAGGTGTTACATATATTGGTTGGCATATAAAGAAAGTTTTAGGAGCAGTTGTTAGGAAAAAATTGTGCATTTACGCAGAGGTCGTTGCTGGGTTGATAGGAACTGTACGAGAGAATGCACGCGAAAACCATGCAATGCAAACTAATTTTAATTTTACTGCTACTATTTCTAGTCATCCGAGCAGGTGCAATTTTCCAAATGCTTAGACATTGTCTAAAGCGTTGGTGCCTGGAAACTGACTCCAACAAGTTTCTAATCCAGCTAAATGTGGATTGCTTGCAAATTGGTGACGACTTTTTGTTCTTGATAATATTTTATCAAGAAAGACAGAACAAGCACACACGCTCTCAGAATGACAGTCTCTTCTCTGAGAAAATGATGGTTTTTCTTTGACAGATGAGACAATAATTACTTATCTCTTATGAAATACATTGTTATGCTGTTGAATATTCGGAATTTGTGGTGGTTTTTTTAAACATATTTATTTAATTTATTTGTTCTTGATGCTAGCATATTATGAAAATGATTTAAAAATATAAAAACATAAAATTAATTTAAACAAGAAAAAAATATTTTAAAAATAAAAACAAATGGGCTCTAATCAGGCGCACAAGTCGTTGCTCAGAATTGATTTTCACAAGAGTCCACATGATTGCTCTTTGAGTACAGAAATTAATTTGCTATATTTGCTTGTTCCAAAATATATGAATCAATGAACTTAATTTGTTATACATCGATACAAAGGGTATGCAAAATGTTGGGGTTTGCATGTTCATAGTTTTTTCAAAAAAGACAATTTAGCTATCAGTGAATGAGAAGTTTCATGCCACTTGTTCTCTTGGAAAATATTTATAAAATAATCGATTTAAAGGATATGTAAAATATTTTTTATATTATCATATTATTTTTGGTGTGTTAATATTAAAAATATTATTTTAATATATTTTTAAATAAAAAACTACTTTAAAAATAAATACCGCTACAACAAAAAAAAATAAAAATGAAGGATGCAATATACAAAGAAAAGAAAAGAAAACAGCAGTCCAAAACCGCACTTAAAATCTCTATTATGATTGTTAATTTCGAAGACACGCTAACCATTTCCTTCTTTAGCTAGTAAGACTAGCCCTAATTAGAAACTCGGGTGACATCTTCTTGGCTTTCCCATGCCAAGAATTAGTCGACCGTACGTGTGTGTTCTAGAAAGAGGGTCGTTAGAGACGGTTGACCCGCAACGAGAAAAATGGGCTTTCTCTAAAATCAGGAAAAAAGACGCGAGGAAAAACAAGAGCTGAGACATGCAAGGATGTTGATTCGACTCTCGGGTGCAGTAGTCCAAAAGTTTCCTGTTGCCTTTTCTTAGGGAAAACTAACACCAACTCTTTCAATATTAGCAGACGTCCAACCCTTACGCACAAATCAAATCGACCGTTTGCAGAAAGAATAATTGTTTGGTGCACACAATGCTACCTTTAATTGATCGCACTCTACTGCTATTTCCACAACAATCTCAACCATTCTGTGGACACGCACTGCCAACGCAAGCGACTTGGCTATATAACTTGGAAAGAAGTGGGAAGATGGCGTTTCCTTGATAAAGTAGCTTAAGGGTCATCGTCAAGTACTTTTCCATTACCTTAAAACTAGTCAGGGAAGACGATGATGAATTCCAACTGGCTAGGCAGCCAGCCATATCTTAGTTCATGCAGTTAATTGGATTTCAAGCGATTGACCTGGAAATCAAACCGTATTCAAATTTATATATAATACAAGACAAACTGAACAAGAAAAGGGGGTAATAGTTATTTACTCGAGCTGTCGCTGCATCTGTCTAGTTCTCAACGATTTGGGGTTGGTTCGGGAAAGCAGAACGACCCTAAAAGTGATAGCAAAAAAAATTGAAGGCAGCCGAAGTAGTAGACTAGTCTGTGTATGTTGCTTGAGTTCATTACATGGCCAGAGTCAGAGTTAGATCACCCACTTACAAGTACAGTACCTTTTGGCACTGCATAACATGGGCTATATATATGGTGTAGACAGAAAACAATGGGTTTTACAGCAACTTTGAACCATCTCAACTCAGAATGAATCAACAGCTCATGAATATATTGACATGTGATGCTTTGCACTTTCACTCACCGGCAATTATTTCGCGAGAAAGTGGATTTCAAGCATCTAACATGCATATTTATCAATATTTTTTTTCTTTTATATAACACATTCTTCCACCCTCTAAAATAAAACCATGAAAAAGAACCTATTAACTTGAGATATTTGATTAATCACATGCTTATATGCGGGTTAAAAAATAAAAAGAGATAGAATTTAATTGTATTATAGTTATTATTACTTGACTATTTACTTGTGGCTCCAAGGATATGACTTGTCGAATTGTTTTTTATCTTCTTGAATGTCTTCTTCGGCGCATATTAAATCGAGTAATGATTCCTTTCTTGCTTGAACAGAACAGGTATCGCCCTAGATATTCTTGCTTCCTTTTATTTCGTTTCCATTACATCCGGGGATTCTATTGTTTATTTATTTATTTATTTATTTCACAATCAGGCTCTAGGCCCAAAACAAATAGCTGACTAAAACACTCCGACAAGACCTGTTACTGGTTTCGGTAGTGATTAGGCTCAATTTTAATATGTTCGAGTTTTGTGGCTAAGATCCATCTATCTGCTCTAATAACAGTCCGAGCCTTTGATATTTTCTTTTTGGGCCCTTTGTCGATTTTTCCCTCCAGACAAGAACAAGATGTTATCCCTCGGGCTTACGCAGCCTACCCTCTCACTTTACTATAGTTGTAAGAGTTGTTATTCGGTTTTAGGTCATGGCTTCTTGGATTTATCTTCAGACAATATTATATATATTATTTTTTAAAATAAAAAAATATTGTTTAGATACTGAAACATTTTCTTGAACAAAACTAAAAATTATGTGGAATTAACTTTACTTTATTAAACAAATCATAAGTTAACTTGCTAGGTTAATAATTGATTTAAAAAATAAACTTGGTTCAAGTTAGGTACTCGTTCAACTTGTCTAATCGGACAAGGTTCAATAAGTATGCATATTAGTACTATTTATTTTTTAAAAACAATTTGACATAATTTTTTTATGATTATTAACCTAACCGAAACCGACTCCAATCATGGATACATGGTTTTATCTATATAAATTTATTTTAAAAAAATAAAAAATATTAGTTTAATTTTTTAAATAAAAAGATAAAAAAAAATTTGATGTGGTAAAAAAATCACTGGTTCATCAGATTTAATAGAATCAACTCTAATTTATTTTTTAAAACTCAGCCTAAGCAACGTTCTAACCGACCCGGGAAGCCAGGTCAAATGATACGGGTTAAAACCATACACATAGACGAGACAGAGATAGGCCACTGATGATGAATCTTAAGGTAATGCAGAAACCAAATTATCATCAAATTGCATGGGTTATCATGCTGCCACGTGTGAAATCTCTATCCATATCTCCTATTTTTCTCATCTTTCATTTTTTTCCACCCGTGAGAAGAAAATCGCGGGCCAATAGAAAAGGGTTGAAGATAAGCCACTTGTGGAGAGCTCGCGCTCCAAACGCTTCCCCCAGCCCTCAAAGTCCCATCCAACGGCTAAAAATACACATTCCCAGTAGCCAAGAAAAATATACCCCCATAGCCATATAAACAGCTTGGTTCCACCACTATCTTTGCTTCCACATTTTTTTCAGAAATCAAAGCAAACAAGGGGTGCTAGAAGATAAGAAGATGGCTTCTCTTCCCATTGCCTTCGCTGTTCCTTCTGTTAGAGTGTACGCAGCCACAGCAGCTAAAGGAGCAGGGGGCAGCAAAGAGGAGAAAGGGCTTCTTGACTGGATTATTGGGAGTTTGCAGAAGGAAGACCAGTTCTATGAGACTGACCCCATCCTCAAGAAAGTGGAGGGGAAGAACAGTGGTGGCACCGCCAGTGGACGCAAGAACTCTGTTGCTGTCCCCCAGAAGAAGAAGAGCGGAGGCTTTGGTGGACTGTTTGCCAAGAATGATTAAGTTTGTCTGTTAAACTTTATCTGTGTGCATTTGATGATTCTTGAACTCTAAGTTGTATGTTTCTATCTCTTGAACACTACTTACTTTTTTTGGTTTCTTTTCTTCCATGTCTAAGAATCATGAATTCATTTCAAGTCACTTAACAAGACCTTTGAAAAATTATATGCAATAATTATTAGGCTAATGCCCCAGAAAATCCAACGAACACCAATTACTTAAATAGAGATAGCAGCATCCCAGGATATCCAGGATTTCAGTACATTCTAGCCCGTAAAGGATAAGTTTGCAAATCACCACATATGTATCAGGACCGGGTAAAGGAGCTTAAAATGATTGGAGAAATCATGTATTTTTGTGGGCTTTTCACCTTTGACATATGCATGTTAGGTTTAATTATATGATGGTATTATATTTATATAAATATATATTTATTATTAATAAAAATTTAGTTTATTTTTAATAGTTATATAATACTAGATGAATGAATTTAGAGGATAAATAAAATTTAAAAATATTTTATAAAAATAATTATAAAGTTGTTATTATTACGAGATTTATATTATATTAAAATATTATTTCTAAAATATTTATAGTTGATATTCTTTTAAATATTAAATATTTATTAGAGCTAAAAAGGCTAGAATATATTATGTTATTTTTTTTCTATGAAAGGAAACAATTATATTCTTCTAAATTGTGCTATAAAAGAAATCTATAACTAATATATAAATACTTATTATAAGATATGTATACCAAACTGAACCACATGAAAATTTGATATGGAGAATCATCTATATCTATAGAAGGACTCACGTGATGGTTTTATATATGATTTTTAGACTTGAAATCACTAAATCATTTTATATAAAAAAATATTATGTTTTAATCTTATTATATGTTATTTTAACAAAGATAAAAAAAAAGACAGATATTGAATATATCATGAGCTATATGAAGGTACTTGAGTGATTAAGAGAAGATTCATCACCTTAGATGAATAAAAAAAGATTCATATGTTCTTAAATAATATTAAATGAGAAATCATTAGACAAAGTGAAGTGAAATTTCAAAAGAATTTCAAATCTTATTTAAATTATCAATGATTATTATAAAGAGAATAAACATAATAGACATAGCCTATGCTTTAATGTTAAACTATAATATTATTGATGAAAGAATATTAATTATACTGAGAAATTGGTTATCTAAATGTTAACTTTTTTCTATTATTTGAGAGATTATGATATTTTATTAGATGATACATCTGATCTTTAACTAAAAATTAATCAATTGTTTGATTGATACTAAATTAAATTATTTAATTATAATTTATATTTGAAGTAGCTTATTAAAAACCTAATGAAGCATTGTACATTATGAACCTAATGGAGCACTGTATATTAAGAACTATTAGTTAGAAATTAAACTACGGTGATATAATTAAGTATGAATTGATTAAAATATATTTTAAAAATTAAAAACTAAAATATAATCAATACATGATTATATTTATAGGTCTAGAAAAATCAAGTAAATACTTGATTGAGTTATTTGTAAAATTATTCTAAATTAATATATAGATATTATTTAGGTTGAAAATTGATATTTTGCTAATTTATAAAGTTTTTCAGGTTTTTCTATGAATAATAAGTTATACTTCTTATTTTTTATAGGTTGTCTATTAGCAGCAAAACTACGTAAACACAAAATCAGAGCTAGCACTCTAGATATAGCAATCTATCTCTCTTAAAAAGAAATTTAAGAGATGTTTTATTGGTAATTCATGTGGATTATTATTAGAAACCAGATAATCGGATGACTTGTGGTTTGCGATAACCTAAAAAAATCAAGAAAGGACTTGATTAAGTTACTTTTAAAATTATCATGAATAATATATAGATATTATTCAAGAAAAAAATTTATATTTTATCAATTTATAAGATTTTTTAGAATATTTTTTTATAAATAGTAAGTTATGCCTTGTATTTTTTATAGGTTGTTTGTTAAATAAGAAAACTATGTAAACATAAAATTAAAACTAGTACTCTAGACATAATAACCTTTCTTTTCTAAATATAAATTTATAAGATTTTTTTACTAGCATTTCATATAAATTACTGTTAAAACTGGATATTTAGACAACTTATGATTTGTAATAACCTAATATTTAAATAATTATTGAAAATTGAAAAAAAATAGATTTTTAAGTACTAAATTTCTAAATAATTTTAAATTTATTTAACAAGATCATTAAAACTTACAAATAATTTTATTTAATGTTTATACTAATTGTATAACATTCAAGAAACTCATCAAAACATGCAATCAATGTTTGGTAAGGAATTGCTGACGGTTTGGAGAGGCATCAGTAAAGGGGTGGGCACTGTAGTGAAGAGTATGCTCGAACCCACGACCAAAATATATCCATCCCCGAACTTTCTACCCCCACAATCGCAGAACAACTGTGCCCCTAGCATAGCAGCACGTATACACCTTTTTTTACACCGATCCAGCGTCGAAGAAGCTAGCACCACACGTCACTTGAGTCTGACCCAGATATATCGTATATCTATTTGGAAGTGTAATTTTTTTAAAAAAATTTATGTAAAATAATATTTTTTATTTTTTAAAAATTATTTTTTATATTAATATATAAGAATACTAAAAAATTAATTAAAAATTAAAAAATTAAAATTTTTTTAAATATTTTTTGAAACAGAAAAATAAAAAGAAACTGCTTATCAATCGCAATAACAAAAGCAAAGTGAGCACAAACAACTGCATCATCACTTTCATTGCAGTGAGGCACATCGACGGCCACTACATTAATTTCAGGGGAGACTGCAAATCTATCGTATTTTGCTTGAGATAATCTTCAAAACTGGTAACCATGGGAGTTTCTGCTGCAATGCCAGAGGAGGCTTGGGGCATTTTTGGTTGCGCCCTAGATTCTAGATTGACAGCAGAGATCGGCAGAATACTGAATCGAGCTTTTCCAAATCCTTTCCATTGATCTTTAGCTGATCAGCATGTTACTGCAGCTTTTCTTCTTTCTTTTTTTAAGGTTTGTTTTCCCCTAATGTTGGTTGGCATAAAGATGTTGATTAGACTAGACAAGAGAGGTGGTGAGTCCCATGTGGTTTTCCATTTTAAAGTTTGCTCATTGCTGGTAAAGTTTTGGATATTCATAGAACAAGAGAGGTTCCTAACAGAAATTTAGCGTGATAACAACAACAAATTTACTAGTTTAGTGAATGCCTAGATACTGAAGCAGTTATGTACACAAGCTATTTCATCGCTTTAAAAAAATTTCAAGTGAAAATAAAAAATTTATTTATATATATAATCAAATAAATTAAGAATTATATATATTAATATATATATATAAATTATAAACAATAACTAAAATTAAAAATTAAAAATTCAAGAAAGATAAAAATAAATTATAATATTTAATCTCGCAAATCAAGACATATACTTAATTATATTTGCTAAATTTTTTATTCAAACAAATAATAATAAAAATAAAAAAATAAATTAAATTTATTGAATAAAATAAAAGGTGAAAAGACTTGCACTTATTAAAAATATTACCTATAAAAATAATTTTTTATTTTAAAAAATAAAATTTATATATAAAAAAGATAAGAAAAATTATAGATAAATAAGAAAAACTCTTCAAAATTTAAATCTATAACTGAAAAAATAATCATCATTTAAAAAAATTATCTAAAAAAAATAAAAGACAAGAGAGATATTAATATAAATATAAAAAAATAGAGAAAAATCACTTATAAAAAACTATTAAACTAAAAATATAATTAGAAAAAAAAAAAAAAGCAAAGGTCAATCACTGCTTAGTTTGATAAGTTAGGCTAGGCCACCAAGCTCATTGCAATCGGACCCACGTGTGGGCCTACCTTAGTATACCCCACATCATTGAACTTTTTTTTTTATTTTTATAATTAGGGTGGATTATTTTTTTTAAATCAAATAATATGTCAACACATTTTTATTTTTTTTAGAATCTAACTATCTGTCTCTCTAACAATGACTAAAAAACAATAAAAATAAATTTTGGAACAAGAATTAAATTTAAAAAAAATTGAGGTATCAACATCATATAATTTTTGTTGTTTTTAAAGTTAAAAAAATCAAAATATATCTTTATGAAAACTTTTGATACACCATTCACATTCAGAGCTTTTTTTCATTTCAGTCTTAAATTCAATCATTAACTAAAAAATTAAAATTTAATCAACTAAAATAAAACTCTGATGACTAAAATAAATTGTAAGAAAATAAATAAGAAAGTAAATAATGTCATCCACATTGATTTGTGTGTACATGAACCGTAACAATTCTAACAGCAAAACCCCCGCGCGTTTTTAGATTATATGTAATCTTTTTGTCACTGTTGAAGTTAAATGTGCAGTCCTTTTTGCACATCATCCCCGGATGTGTCGTGGTGGCAGGGAAGCCCGAAGGCTATTCCCATCTCATTCCGCCCATTGCTCCAGTCCACGAACACATTTTTGTGCACATCCATGTGCGAACCTTTTCCTTCTTGAAGGATGAAATGATTCATTCCCATCAAGCACCACACTTTTGCTAAAGGCCAATTCTCTAGCCGCTAAAAACAGACTCTAGAAATGACAGGCCAAATAAAAAGAAGGGTAATTTGGATCGACAAAGCTAGTTGAACAATCCGCTTTCTTGAAAGCTCAGTATCTGCATATTTGGCTGAGTTAATTCATGCCTGCCACTTGATAATCTTGCTCTAACTTCTGCAGTAATGGTAATAGCTTGGACCAAACTAGAAAAACGGAGATGATCTACAGGACAGCCTATAATTCCTCTCTTCCATATGCGATATACATCTACACTAATGCAAGTCGGCGGTTGAAAGAGTGTTTCCGCTGGTTGGCATTAGCTCAATCAGACAAAGCATTCCAATCACCAACTGCTCTTTCAACAGAGAACCTTCCTTTTCTGGTCATACAAAAGCTCAAACTGTCTATTGGTTCAGCTACACCGCCCTAGGATGACAAATAAAAATGGTAGGACAGTAATTACAGCAACGAGCTGCATATTTTGATCAATCACTCACACATGATCAACTGTACTTCCAGGGAAATGCATGAATACTCGAACCATGATTACCTGACCTTATGGTAACAATCTGCTTGTCCTATGGATCGATAAAATTGGTTTCTCCGTTGATGCCTGGCTAAATGGAGAGCGTAAATTATGCAGCCAGTCAGGATTGATATTAGTAGAATTTGTGAACTGAGACTCTTGTAGGATTTCCTTCATAGCATAGTTAAATGGAGTTTACATTGTTTTTTCTCTCTTCTCATTTTCGTCGAGGGCGTACAACAAAAGTTTAATCGCCATGTAGTTGACTGTAACAATAATTTAACAAGGATTTGCAGTAACGGAATTTGACCTAGACAAAGAAGCAGAGTTGATGAACTCAATGCAATCTTCAATGGCTTCAGCTCTATGAGCATCAATAGGTGCTGCAGATGGTCTTGATCTTCCTGAAGAAGAAACTCCAGGTGAAGGCCGCCTCTCCAAACGCAAAGCTTTGGCTACCTTCCCACCGAGATGCTTGAGAAATACCGCTGGTGACATTATTGATCTCTTCAGGAGCCTGAATCCACAACTTCGACCAAGCCGTCTATTCCCAGAAACTCTGTTACCAGAGTTTCGCCTGATGGATATTGCGTTCTGGTTGATACCAGTAGGTTTGTATTTCACTTGATTAATCCTTGCTGACATGTTCACAGCTAGTCTCTTCATGGGACAGGGAGGATGGTTGGAAGATGCATCAAAAACTTTGTGAAAGCTTAATGTGCTCTCTGGATTGGAAATAGTAGACAGTTATTAATTGTAGAAAAGGAAGACAAAAGAGTGAAGGAATGACAAAAAGAACAGAAAAGAACTCTAGAACAGTATGAAAAAGGTGAAAGGTCCGAGCCTTTCAAGGGTAGGAGAAGATATGGTTGAGAAAGAAAGGCATGATTGCTTGTGCATTCTTACTTCAATCACAAGAAATTGAATGTGAAAGGAACCTGGCAAAGCATTCAAATAATCGGGACTCTTGGCTCATTCTTGCAAGTTCCGTTCCAAGGCACCAGTCCAGACTGCACAGTCGTGAGGACTACTGCTGTGAAATGCAAGCAGGAAGACACTGGAATGAAACAGTACACAGCAAGGTGATTGCTTTAAAATCATTAAGGACGCCAGCACCTGTCCTCTAAATAATAGTAGGTAGGCATGTCAGTTTCTCTCTGTTCATTTCTGCACAGGAAGAAAATATGGACACATTCTAAATGAGCAAGCAATAATGTAGATTTGAATCTCTTCATGGAAGGCATGTGAATCTAGCGACAGAAAAAGCAAGATACTCTTCTGCAACATTACAAATACAAGATAGGTAAGTAATGGGGGCAATGAAATCTTGTTAAATGAAATATATAGACAATGATATCCAAAGTTTAGGCGTGAATATAGAAAGTACCATCAAGAAAAGTGTGACGAACTAAATAATATTCACGGAGTAGGGCCATCTGAGCCATTGTCTTTAAAGAAGAGTTGAAAGACAACACTGCTATGCCAGAATATCATCGATTTTCCTAGCTTTTTTCTGGGAGGGCTTACTCTCGATCAGAGTGTCTGTACTATAAGGTCTCAGTTACTGATGTAACCAGGCCGAAAATAAAAGTAAAGATTAAGGTAAAACGTTAGAGGAAGACTATCATAAGTTACTGTCATGCTTCTATATATATCATGCAAATAACTTATCAAATATATTTGTAAATCAATGAGATAAAGTTAAATTCAAAAATAAATAAATCTGATCACCTCATTTAGTTTAACAATAAAAATAATAATTTTCAATCCAACATTTAAATTTAGTTTAAAATTCTATGCTATTAGATCTAAGTTAGGGCGATAAAGTTAAATTCAAAAAAAAAAAATCTGATCACCTAATTTAGTTTAACAATAAAAATAATAATTTTTAATCTAATATTTTAATTTAGCTTAAATTTTTATGCTATTAGATCTAAGTTACTAATATAATTGGGCCAAAAATAAATATATGAGTAGTTACAAAAAAAACTATTATAAGTTACTCTCGTACTTATATGCATCTATCATCAATAAATCATGCAAATAACTTATTAAATATATTCATAAATCAATGAAATAGAGTTAAATTAAAAAAAAATATGCTCACCTAATTTAGTTTGACAATAAAAATCATAACTTTCAATCCAACATTTGAATTTAGCTCAAATTTCTCACCATCCCCTTCTGGAAACCCTTAAATCAAACAATATCAAATATATTGTTTAAGTCTATTTTATTTTATTTTTGTTTAGAAATTTTGATTTTCTTTTCTTATTAAGGTTGGTTTTTTTATCTGTTGAAAAAGTTATAATCATTTTAGAGAAACTAAACATATCAAACTTCTCAAAAATAAAAATTTATTTTTGGTGTGCTAGCCCTAATATGTCAAACTTTTTCTTCGTTGTTGTTGTCTTCTTTGTTTTTCTGTTCTATGATTTAATTTTTTACTCTCCAAAGATTGTTCTAGATAAAGCAACCTTTTGGTAAAATTTACTTGGTGGGATCATCTTGTATGTATAATTTAAGAACTTTTAACTTAAGATAGCCTTTTTAATACAATATCTTCTCTATATCCAAAATGATTGTTAAGTTTAGCTTAACAAGAAATGAAGAAGCAGGGAGAAGAACAAGGATTTAAAAGAGAAATGATTCTGTTATTACTTTTCATTACCCATATATAAACTCTTCATCCTTATATACCTTTCAACATGCATTACAGGTTTATTCTAATTACTAACTAACTCCAACTGATTCCTAACAATTTCCCTATATGCCTTGTATCTGTCTACCATTAATTCCATTAATCCTATAAGGATAATTGTCTCGATTACATACTATTTCTTAGTTGTAACAATACTCCTCCCTTAAATGCATTCTTATTCACAAGACTACTCAGCTATGCCTGTCATAAGTGGTGTACGACATTTTAGGAATTGCTTTTAAAGATCTTTTTAGGTTACGTCTTTTGAATAGAGATGAGGCCACTAAACCAATATTATGGTTGTTGTTTTATTACCTTTCTTCATCAGTTTCATATCCAATATAGCTATAGGCACAATTTATATTTGCCCTTTCTTTTTTGATACTAGCAGTCTAAAAGACATGATTGTTGTATCTCCAATCTTTTTTTCTTTAAAGTAAAGATACATGGAACATTGGATGTACCAAGCTTCTTTTTGGCAGCTTCAACTCATAAGCCACAATTCCAATCCTTTTGCTGATTTGATAAAAGTCATAATACCCGAGATTAAGCTTAAGGTTCTTCTTTAATGCAACAATGTTTTGACTACATGGTTGCAGCTTTAAAAAAACCCAGTCACCCTCTGAAAATTCCCTCTTAGATTGGTTCTTGTCAGCAAGTTGCTTCATTCCGTGCCTTGCCATTTCCAACTGCTTCTTCAATATATGATCCATGTTTGCCCTTCTCTATAACACCTCTCCCACCATAGCTATTAAAGTAGACTTTTGCACCAACCACTCCCTCTGTGGATGGGTATAACCATAGAGAGATTGAAAGGGACTCATGCTCAAAATTGAAAAATATTTGGAATTATACCACTACTACACCAAGGATAACCACTGAAACCATCGTTTTGACCGATGCATGGTCGCATATTGAAGATATATTTCTAAATATTGGTTTACTCTTTTGGTTTGTCCATCCGTCTGTGAGTGATAGTTCGTGCTTATTAACAACTGAACCCCCAGTTTCTTGAATAATTAATTCTTTTCAAAATACCCTGGTAAAGATTTTGTCCCTATTAGTGATAATAACTATAAGTAATCCATGAAACTTGTAGAAATGATCTGGGAACAGCTACACAATGTCTTGTGCTATGAAGGGATCAATGAATGTAATAAAATATTCATATTTAGTGAACTTATCAACCACTACCATAATAACATTCCTTCCTTTTGAAACCTTTCTATAAAGTCCATGGTAATGGCCTTCCATGTACCGCTAGGAATTGGTAGAGGCCGCAACAACCCTAGACAAGTTACCCTCTCCACTTTGGCTTGCTTACCAATATTATATTCTTTCACTACCTGCTTCACCATTGCTTTCATTCCAGACCAATAAAAGTTCATTTTTAGTCTTCTATATATGTTCTATATGCCAGCATATCCCCCAATATAGGAGTCATGTGCATACTCCACTAATTGGTTTATGAGGTTCCCCTCTTGTCCCACTATTATCCTACCATTGTATCATAAGATTCCTTCTTCATAAGTACAATCGGGTTCCCTCTTGCTCCTCTAAACTTACCAAGGATAATAACCTACAACTTATAGTCCTTATAAGATGCATGCACATCCTTATACCAAGCAAGTAGTACATTAGTTATTGCTTTTAAGGCTTTGATATCCTTAAAAGGAATTCCACTACTGTTTTTCCTGGATAGTGCATCAGCAATGATCTCTTTTCTCTTCTTATACCTCAACCCCAAGAGGGTAGTCAAGCCTTTTTTTTTTTTTGAATTACAGTGTAAATTTTCTGATCTAAAAGATACTTCAAGCTTTCATGATTTGCTTGTATGATGAATTGCTTTTGTTCTAAGTAATGTCTCCATTTCTCCACAGTTATAATTGTCACGACCTAAATCCCAGGTTTGTGACCAGCAATATAGGAGTGGTGTCGAAAAGACACCACACCCACGCTAAGCCTCAGAACAGACGTATCAAAAGAATAAGTTATTTAAAAATATACAGCATTTCATAATCTTAAGAAATATTATATTATTCAAAACTGATGAACCCAAAAGATAGTTCAAAACTCTTAATCAGTAATTAAAACAAAAACAATAATCCATAATACTCATTACATTGTCAAAATCCAAACTAATTAAAACATGGTAATAGTTGAGCATCTAAGACATCGAATTAAAAGGAAAGGAAAGCCTCACAAAACAAACGAGGCATACCAACCAAAACTGAAGAAACAAGAACACTTAACAAGGTCTACCTGCTATCAGAAACTAAGAACCTGAAATAATATTAAGAATGAGGGGTGAGTTCAACCAACTCAGTGAGGGAATAATATATAATATACATTTTAGATATTTTAGATATTAATAGTTTACAAGATGATTTATCTTGATATACATATATATATACATATACATATACATACTAAACATATTATTATAATGTAGTGGAATACATGTCAGAGATTAAATGACACTCGAAGGTAACCAATGTGGGATGATTAGTCGCCACAGGCTAATACCTCTCTCACTAGCTAAGTATACAGAATACTATGTGCACATAGATTAACTACTCTTCGTTAGCATGAAGTTATTGACAAGTTCTATATTAAGGCATGATAGATATTTATAGAATCATCAAAAAAATGTATATCAAATCAAATATGATTTAACTCGATAAAATACGAGTGCAAATTCAAGAATTAATGAGTACTTGAAAAATAAAGCAAAATATATAAATATTCAAGAGATTAACTAATTGTACTCATCATATAATCAATATACATATTTATTTATATTATATACATATTAAATATTATCTCATTCACCCGGAAAAATATAAAACTAAAAGGAATGTCAGGTGAAAAACCCAAAAATCCTATTAAGGATCATTAGGAGAACCTACAATAATATATGAAATATACTTAAAAATAACTCAAAAAAATATCTGAATGCATAAAATAAAACCAGGTTTAGTCTCCTAAGTTTATGGACTAAAACGATAATTTTTCAAAGTAGGGACCAAAATATAATTTTACCAAAATTGGAGGACCAATCTAGAATTACATAACCATACTGAATTTTCACCCATAAACCATCCTAAATTCTTTCTAGAACGAACCAGGGACTTTATTGAAATTTTTATAAAGTTCAGGGACTAAAATGTAAATTCTCATAATTGAGGGACCAAACTGAAAATATCCCATATCAATTATAAAAATAAGATTCATCATCCTAAATCTCAAAATTTCACTGTCCAAAATCTCAAAATACATTTAGGGGTGAAATTGTAATTTTTTTTCAAAGTTTAGGGACTAAACTAAAACTTTCATAACTTAATGACCAAAATAAAATTTGATCATCTTCAACCTCAAGACCATTCTGTCCATATTTTCCATAAGTTTAAAATAAATTTCTTAACCCATAAAAATTAATTTAAATCTATCAACTCGTAAATCCTTATTTTCAATAATATACTAATTAATCACCTAACATTAAACCCTTAACAATCATAAATCAATCTTAACAACATAAACTTCTAATCCTTATAAACACTAATTTCTTCTTTAATTATTTAATAAACAAAGTATAATAAAAAATAATATAAAAAAGAACCACTTGTTATTTTCACATTTCTGAATAAAAAACTCAAGATAAAAAATTAAAATTTTTGGTTTAAGGAGAGGAGGGTTATAGTGACTATAAGAATTAGAGGAGAGAAAATAATTTCTCTTGCAACTCTTTCTTAAATATCTAAATTAATTTAAATTAGATTTAGATTGATTTAGGTTTAAGTTTGGACCAAAAATCGTCTTATAATAATAATCAAGTACTCCTTTTGATAAATGGACAATCCTAAGTACTTTGGGCTTAAGGATTTGCTGAAGTAGGCTGCTGGTCTCCCAACTTGGCTTAGTACACCTCCCAGATCATAATCACAAACATCAATTTCTAGAACAAATGTCTTAGAGAAATCGGGTAAGGTTAGAACCGATGCCTCACATAGGGCCTTCTTTAAACCAGTGAAGGTTTGTTGAACTTGTATGTTCTAGTAGTAATTGTATTTCTTTAACAGATAAGTGAGGGGTTTATTGATGATTCCAAAATATCGTATGAATTTCCTGTAATACCCAGCCAACCCCAGGAATCCTCTCAATTCGTTCAAGGATTATGGAAAAGGCCAATTAGCCACAACTTTAATTTTCTTCATATTTGTTGCCACTTTTTCTATGGAGATCACATGTCCTAACTACTCCACTTATTATTCCCCGAATACATTTTGATTTCTTGGCGAATAACTAGTTAGCACTCAAAGTTTCCAGAACTTGCATGAGGTATGCAAGGTATAGCTTAAAGGTTGAGTTGTAAACAAGTATATAATCAAAAAATACCAACATGAATTTTCACAGAAAAGGTTCTAGTACGTTGTTCATCAACACTTGGAAGGTGGTCAGGGCATTGGTGAGGCCAAAAGGCATAACTCTAAACTCATAATGCCTATGATGCCTCTTAAACGTTGTTTTTCAATATTTTCTTCATGCATTCTGACCTGATGATAACCCGATCATAAGTCCATCTTGGAGAAAAATCTGGAACCATGTAGTTCATCTAGAAGATCGTCTATAAGAGGAATGAGAAATTTTTTTATGATGGTTTGTTCATTAAGTTACCTGTAATCGATGCAGAACCTCCATGTGTTGTCCTTCTTTTTGACAGGCAGAATCGGAGATGCAAAGGGACTAACATTATGTATCGCTCCATTGGAGAACATCTCCTTTACCAGCTTCTCTATCTCCCCCTTCTGAATAAACAACCTTTTGTAGGGTTTGATGTTAACTGGCTGTGACCCTGGTTTCAGGAGTATTTTATGATCAAAGTTCCTTGTTAGTGGCAAGGTTCGTGGTTCCTTAAAAAGTCCAGTAAATTCCCTTAACAAGGCCTTAATCTCCATAGCAACTTCGGTTGGCTGTCCTTCCTCTTCGATATCCATAGTAAAGAACTGACCAACTAATCCTACAATCACATCCTTAAAGTTTCTCTACTATTTAATTGTTGTCATTATTTACAAGTCAGAAACCTAAGATATTCCCTTTAGCTCAATCATTCTGCCTTCTTTTTCAAACGATAATCGCAACTTGATGAAGTCAGGGCACTAGAGAATGCTTCTTCAACCAATTCAATCAAAACATTATATTATATCTATCTAATTTCAACATTTTCAAGTTGGCCTTGAATTCACAGCTCAGCATAAACCAAGCAAATCTAGGCCTATGCATCTCACATAGCATGACGTTTCCATTAGCTACAAATACTGTTAGCAAAGTGGTTTTACTTGTAACAGCATTTAACTCTGTAATTGTGCTTTCATCTATGAAGTTATGGGTACTTCCACTATCTATTAGAATTATAAGGTCTTTTCCTCGACAATTTCCATTAATCCTAATATTACTGTAGGTATCATTTTTCTGTTAAGGCATTTAGTGATAGCCCAAATTCATCTACCTGATTCGTCTCCTTGTGTTCATCCTACACTGTGCCTTCTAGTTCCTTGTTTCCTTTATCCTCCTCTTCCTTCGTCCTCCTTTTTCTTTATCCTTTCTATCATATGTAAGCCTTTAGCACTGCATCTATGCCCAGGTATGTATTTGTCACCACACTTAAAAAGCACTGCCCCAGTTTCTTTCTCTGTTCAAATAAGCTATCCAAACAAGGCTTCACTCCAATCCAATTTGGATCAAAAACTGTGGATGGAACATGACTTATTACTCTTCCACCATTGAATGTAGTGTTACTACGTTGTATTGATCCGGTCCTCTTAATTAATGCATTATTAAGACTTCTCCTGTTCAAATGCAATTAACACCTTTGAAGGTTTCAAGATCTTTAATATCAATTTGATATCATCCTTCAGCCCACTAATAAAGCTAGAGACATAATAGGATTCTGCCAAGAATTGGATTCGAACACTCATCAATGATCTTAGTTCTTCAAATCATTCGATATAGTCAACTACACTTCTATCTTAGATCAGTTTGCCTAGCTCTAGCCAACGTTCTTTACTTTCAGCCATAGATTCTTGCCATTTTAGGTGATGGCTTTGAGTTTATTACCGTCCTCCATAACTCTGATACCAATTGTTAAGCTTAGCTTAACAAGAAATGAAGAAATAGGACGAAACAGAGTGAAGAAAAAAGATTTAAAGGACAAATTATTTTGTTATTACTTTTTGTAACCCATACGTAAACTCTCTATCATTATATACCCTTCAACATGCATTACCGTCCGCCATAACTCCAACTGATTCCTAACGATTTCCTCATATGCCTTGCGCCTGCCCATCATTAACTGTCTAAGGATAACCATCTCAGTTGCACACTATTTCTTAGTTGTTACAATGTCGTTCTTCATTTCGTGACCAATAAAAAAAGGCTATGACAATCTGCTAAAATGATATGAACCTGGTTAAAGTTCAAGATACAAAACGCCTAAACTTCCAAACTCGAACCATCAAGAAAGAGAACCCTTCATGTAGGTTGAGACAAAAAAGGGTAAGAACACATACTAGAAGAAAAAGTTAACATGACAAATAACGCATTAAGATCAATGCATGAAATTTTGCAGTGACATCCATACATGTACCTTTTTCTTATCCAAATAGAAAAACATTAACTGTGAAGTTAGATTAACTAGCTATTCTCCAGCCACTACTTTGATTAGATCTTGCTTATCCAACTGGTTATTTTATTCAAAGAAAAATGTCCCTGACAATTTCCTAGATTGAGGCCATGAGCACAAACATGTTTAGCACCACAGAGAAGAGAAATTAGATTTTTTGTAGAAACATGAACACACTAAAGCATATTTCAACTGCAATTCCATCTAAGCAAACTAAATGAAAATCAACTGATATGATTGTACAAAAAAGCTTCTACAAAAAACATATAAAAAACATGGCGTACAAATGGCATGACTAACAACAGTTTGAATTGATTGTATTTCAGGCATAAATTACATGGGATTAAAGACACCACAGAACTAACCAGAAAAGTTTCGCAAGCGGCAGAGTCAGATCTGCAACAGTGAGAGCTTCCAAAATATGTTATTTGATTCAACCCCAAATCATTTGAAACCAAAGCATAGAGACTGCTAAAATCAGAAACATGATCTTCGCACCAAGCTGCCAACAGAATTCAGTTCTGAAAAGACAATAACATTTCAACTCCAGACCATGGAATGCATACCTCTAATTGCTGGCATTTAAGCTAACACATGCAAAGAAAACATCAAATAAACCAAATACACAGGATGCAAGTGTAACATTATCCACCCTATTCAACATCGTATGGTTCATCAGCAACTCACCTCTTAAGAAAATTTGATTCCACAAACTGCTTAGCAACTCCCATAGATTCCCCAAGAAACAAAAAGAGGCAATATGAAAAAAACACACATAAATCAACATACAATTACTCTGTGTGATTACAAGAGAACTGGTATACAATTATAGACATATTATAGACATTCGAAGTTTCTACTTCTACCCCGACCCAAAACTCAAAAGAAAAGAAAGATTCACTCTTTCTTGTTCATGACAAGCAAAACCTCTCCACCATTACTTAGAACATAATCCAAATATCCCCTAACCTCTCGAGTACCTTCAAAGGGCATAGGCTTAGGAAGATCACTATCCAAGTTATACCAAACCCCACCAATCTTTCTCATGGTAATCCAATGCCTACCCTTCCAAAGCAATGCATACCGTCTAGCTGGAACATTGAGGACAATACCAAACAAACTATCATCAGCCCCATCAAGATCAATAGTGGAAGCTGCATTCCGCCGGTCATGCCAGACAACAGTCTTGTCTTTCTCTTCAAGAGCGGCAATTAAAACATTAATGTCGTAATTTCCAGTAAAAGCATTATGGTGAGGCTTGAAGACTATAGACAATGGTGTCCAAGTCTTTTTGCTGGGATCATCAAGAACAAGTTTCCCAGAAATTTCATTCAATCTCGCTCGAGTAAATGCCTCCTGTTGCTGAAAAATTAAAGAAAAGAAAAAAAGAAATCTCGATATCATCAATTTGTAAGGCTTTATCACTAACCAAATAGCACTACTTCCAGAGTAAATGGATGAACAGAAAAACGTTATAATTTTTTATTTTATTTTAAATTCTAAGCAATAAATTGTCAGAATATTGCTGTTTTATATTTTAAAAAAAAAACAAAAAAAAAGCAAAATTGAATCTTCTAAACTAAGGACAAATTTTTTTGCATCATGTTTTGGAATCTTATAGTAATTGCTGAGAGAGAACAGGGGTGGGTGATTTGTATTTTTGAGTACCTGGAAGAGATTGTTGAGGGCATGTAAGAGGCAAAATTGCAATTTCTGCTTCTCGTGATAGATTTCGGTCTTCTCGCTATCCATATCTCTTCTTCTACAGACTGAATTGCAAGATGATCAATTTCGATTTGGTGGTCTTGATCTCCTAGGGTTTTAGTTACAGTCTCACTATTTGGCTCTATTTGGGGGGGGGGGGGGAAGGGTCACG
>SRLM01000054.1:142284-243290 GCA_015708895.1 Populus ilicifolia
TATATATATATATATATATATATATATATATATTAAGACGATGTCAGATTGGATCAATCTCAATCCCCCTACAATCTAAGTTATAGATTTTAATGAGTTTAATAACTTTATTTTTAAAAAAAATATTTTTATTTAATTTTATGATAATATTATATGCTTTCAAAATTGAACATCAACTCTAAAAAAATATTTATTTAAAATTATGATAATCTTATAAAAATAAAAAAATAAATAAATCATGAATTCTGTTTATCAACCAATCCACTATTGAAGAAGAGTAAGATAAAAAAAATAGTTAGAAAAATTAAAGGAACAAAAAATATAAAAAAAATCAGATTTAATGGGTAAACCTACTTAACCCGTGAACTGGGTAATCTGAGTCAACACATCAAACTCGTAAATCAAGAAATGGACTTTATTGAAATTATTAACTTGTTTTTTTAATTATTTTTTATTTCAACCATATGATAATAAAAATAAACAATTACAAAATAAAATATCAAACTAAAACTATGACTTTATTTTAAAACTATGATAATCTTATAGACAATAAGATAAAACAAATTATAAAACTTATTTTTTAATCAGTCTAATATTAAAAGATAAAATTAAAAAAAATTGTCATAATCATCAACAAGCCTATAAACCTTTCTAAAAAACTAACATTATAAATTATTATTGTAATTTACAAAGCTAATAAGTAATCTACAATACTCATAAATGTGTGAGAGAGAGAAAAATTCACACATCTTTTAACTTTAGACTTAATATATTATTTTCTTCCTATTCTCACCAAAATTTTTCTTATTCTTTCTAATATTCACCCATTCACTTTTTAATTTTAATTTAAGTTTTATCACTTTCTATGAAAAAATTGTTTCACTCAAACTATAACCATAGTTTTAAAACATAATCTTAATATCCATCTAGACCAACTCAGAATCCCAAATCAGAAGAGTCCATTTATAAAAACTTTTAATAAGCCTAAGAAATTCAATAACAAAATACATGCGCAAATATAAATACAATCTTCTTATAACTTATAGTCCACTCATATCTATTATAGGCTTTCTATAGGGCTAGTAAATTCATTCATATTAATGCCCACTTATATCTATTTATATATAAAGAGTATTTACTTCAATGGCAGGCCAGGGATTTATTTTTGCAGCATCTCTTCTTCTACTTAACTTTCACAATCCTTTTCCCTGTCTGGGACACTGTTCTTTTTATTCTCACTCTTCTTCCACCAATTCTCAATCTTCTTACGTGATACTTGGATGCTTTGCTGCTTTTGAATCTGTGACTTTAGGGCTTGTTTTGAATCTTTTTTCTAGCATTTTAATGTTATATATATATATATATATATATATAACAAGGACTGTGTTTTGTACCTCTGAGAAAGTAAAATCTGGTGTATCCAAAAATATATATTTTTAAAAAAAAAATTTAACATGACTGGTTTTGACCGGATTGAATGTCGAATCACAAGATTTTTTAAGTTATGCAATATCACTCAACTTAGATATAGGTAATCTGAGTCTAATGTTTCGTATGTGAATGGTTGAAACCATGTTTTTTATACTTTTAAATGGTTTTGAAATATTAATCATAAAAATAATTTTTCAAAAAAAATATTATTTTAATATATTTTTAAATAAAAAATACTTTAAAAATATTTTAAATTATAACAGCTACTGCAAATTCTAGAAAGACAGTTGAATTGTAATGAGCTTTAGAACCATGGCTGTAACTGGTGAGAGAATTCCTCTTTCCTTTTGCTGTTTAATTTCAAATAAAAATGCTTTAGATTTTTTTTTTTTGTTTACCAATGAAATGAACCCGTGTTACAATATTTAAATATCCTGTCAATGAAAAAGATGTCTCAGTTGGAAAATGATTGAATAAAAAAAACCTGTTCCAAATAATTAAGATAATGAACTATTAGTTTGACTAAAGCAGAAACAAAGAGCAGTACCGCGTTTGGTGCCCCCATGGATTGTTATAAAGGGCACTCGGATTATTTAAATTCGGAAGCGATGAAAGGAGAATAAGACCTTCACCTCCTGCAATGTACTTGGATTCGTTGCTAGTACTCCTTGCGCGCTGAGAGTTTGGTGCCAACATTTCCTTCAAAGAGTAGAAGACCCCTAGAAATAGTGAATCGATTGCTCAAAGTGACAACAGAATTTCTTCTTCGGTCCTTCAATTGGGAAATGCTATCTCTTTACAGCAAAATCCTTTCCTTCTTACATTTTAATCCACTAAATCATTTCAATTAATTGCCTCTCGATAGTTCCTCCACTGGGAAATCGACAATCAATCACGGCCCCTTCATCAGGCAACGGGAGCAGACTACTTCCTACATGGTTTTCGGCCCGCCCCCATCTGCTAGCAGTAGTAAAATCACGCATCACAGCACCGCTAGGAATTTTTTTGGATGATAAAAACAGGAACATGAAGGAAGCTACAAGATAGAGTTTTCGATATGCTACAGAAAATATAAAACCACCAAAACGTGGAGCCTTGTTCTATTCTGAAAGGAGAGGAACAGTAGTTGAAGAAAGAAGGGAAAGTTTTGCCAATTTAGCCTTCATGACTTGACTGGATTTCACTCATAGGCTTTTACCAAGCTCTTCTAAAAGTATCCATCCCATGCTTGAGATTATTACTCCGTATCCTGAATTTCTTAAATGTAGTCTCCTACTGAAACAGCATTTAGCAATCCATTGGCAGCTATATTTCGGTAATTTAAGAGGCAAAAGATATATATAGCTAGAATCACCTCATGCCATTGACTCTAAGCTGCTCTGCGGACCCTTACCTGATCAATGAAAAACACCATGACTCGCAAGTTAAAACCAACATTTCCCACACCTATTACCAGTAGGCAACCAAAATCATGATTTCGCATTCCAATTTGATTAAAGCCAAAATTTTGCTTCAATATTACTTCTAATATCCTTTCATCGACATAATTCCTGAAATCCACCCAGTCTTGTCCCCAACATCTTCAATTCCCTAAGTCACATTTACCCATGACCACTCGCAATTCTTCAACTCCTCACAGATAATCTCTTACATACCTCAAATTCAGAAGCAAGAAAATTCACTAAATCACCTTGGAAAACACTCTCTCACAAAATCTACCTGACAACTCCATAAAATAAAAGATTTAAAGCAATAGGAGTAAAACGATGGGTGCAAGCCTGCAGACCACAGAGTGTCACTCATTGCCAATTCTGAAGAAACTGTCTTTTTTCTATAGCAGACATGGTTGAACTTGTCAATTTCCTTAAGAACAAACTGTTGATCGCAGATCACAAAGCCATGTTATTTTCTACACACATGTAGTGCAACATTTGTAGTTCCACACCAAAGACTCCACAACTATAAGTTTCTGATAGTGGCATACTATATGCAAAACAAACTTGACCCATGGAAGCACAAGCACATCTACCCATTGTCATTCAATGTAATCTACATTCCCACCAAGCTCAACACACCAGCAGCCATCTCACAAGAAAACGTCTTAAAACCAAGATACCACAAAGGAAGAAATCATGAGCAAAACACTGACAATAGAATACTTAATGAGCAAATATTATCTTAGATTCCCCCGCCATACTTTAATCATTCACCACCCATACTCAAGTCGTTTTACACCATAATTAACAACCAATGGAGCACCCAAGTACAAGCTCTTTATGCCAATTAAACATAACAAAGAGTGGCCCTGAAACTCAATTTGGCGCCGAACATCATAACAGAAATAAAAGAAACAGGCACACAACAAAAGAAATAATCAAAACACAACAGGAAACTGAGGGCAGCATCCAGTGGTTATCGTCATTAGTCGCATATATACAAAAGTACATTCATCAAGCAAGGCCACAATGCGAGCATAAATAACTTAAAAATATACCTTCACTCTCTCAATCATCTCAATTCTTTTAATACTCACGACGGTAGCTGCTGTGACTCTCTTCATCAGCAGCAACTTTATCTTTTTCATGGTTGCTCCCTTCCTCCAAATTTAACCCTCCGATTGCCCCACTGATCTCGGGCTCACTACATTTCCCATATGAATAATCGACGGGAGCCGATGGTCCACTTGGCACTCCGTAATTGGATGTCTTTTGCAACAACACCGGCTGTGGTGGCTTGTGATCGTAGGGCGATGGTGATGGTTGGCAAGATAGATCAACGGGAGCAGAAGGCCCACCCAGGAAACTGTTATTGGATGCTCGATTGTACAGAGGTCGAGATGGTAGGGAAGGTTGTGAAGGATAGCAAGCAGGGTAGTAACCGTACTGATCGGTGCAGCCGCATGGAGAGGGAGAGCATTCCCTGTAGTCACGTGCGGGAGGTTGAACAGGGGCAGGGTTGTAATAATGGCTATAATTAGGGCCAGTATGGTAATCCAGCACAGGAGGAGGCAAAGGCCGTTCTTTCACCTCCAGTTTCACCAGGACTTTACCCTGTGGACGGCCAGAGGGACGTGAAAGCTCGAGCGTGCGGACCGAGTAGGACGTTGTCTCGTCCGAGTCGAGGAGCTGATTCAGTGGAAATTTCACGGTGCCAACAAGAGATTTGGGGGTTTCGGATGGCCTGGAGTGGAAGACGTCGAGAGTGAGCACTGAATCGTGGCGAATTATGGGGATAGTAAATCGTTCGTTCCAGACGGGGCGCGTTGAGAGTGAGTCGTCGGCATGAGTTGCGAGTCGGTGGTCCGAATTGTCGAGATAGAAGGTGGCGTAGGGTTTCAGATCGCCGTTTCGCCAATTGACGTTTTTGAGGTGTTTAGCAGAGATTATTGTGATCTCGAGATGGAGAGGCTTTGGGGACGCCATGAGATTTTTCTTTCCTGGTGGTGGTTTGCACGTGCGCTCAAGGTTCAGGGTGAGAACGCGACGAGAAGCATCAGGAAAAGGAAGAATTTGATGGCGCGAAAAAATAAAAAGAAAGAACAACTGGACATCGTGTATTTGTATGCAGGTCCACTCAACTAAATCGAATCCTAAAGTATCCAACATTATGCAATCTTACCCTCCTATCGTTAGCTTAAAATGCCATTAAAAAAGGATTATTTAATATTTATCTTTTGAAGCGGGTTTTTTTCTTTTAAATATTATTAAGTTGATATTTATTTTAAATTAACTCTTATAAGAGAAATAATATTATATTATAAATCTTCATTATAGGGTTTTTTCTTTTATAAAATCTAATTAAGCTTAATTTGTTAAAGAAATAATTAAAAGATTTTCTATTCAAATATTGAAAGATTAAGATTAAGATCAAATATCACAAATTTAATTAAATAAAAACTTTTAATTTATATAAAAATTCATTTACGATGAATCCTGAGGATCTTGCTAGGATTGGGTGCAAAAGGGTGTTGATTTTTGTGGCTGGCAAGAACGGTTTGAAGGTATTTAATATAGGAGGGTTCTTATGGAAAGTTATATTTATTTCTATTTAGTTTTTTTAAATCATTTAGTAAATCAGATACAATGCTTGGTAATATTTTTGTATTTAATTTAAGAATTATTCAATCTTATTTAGTTATGATTATTTGGCTTGAATATAATATTTTTTATACGGTACCGTTTAGTGTTTCCATCGAAGGGTTGAAGGGAAGTGTCGAAACTATGAAGTATTAAAGTGGAGACTAGTCAACTCTCAACTCAATTGATTTGGCAATGTCACCTCGAAAGAATATTTTCAATTTTTATTCAAAATACATATGATAAATAAAAGATAAGGACCATCAATAAAAAAAATATTATTAGCCGTAAGAAAAATATTATTATCCGTAAGAAATACCAGTTTTTAGCCGGGGTTTGATAAAAATTAATTTTTAAAATGTTTTTAATTTAAAAATACATTAAAATAATATTTTTATTATTAAAATTATTTTTTAATACAAATATCAATGTATTAAAAATAAAAAAATATTAATTTAATTTTTTTTTTTCAAAACATGTTTAATCATCAAAGCAAGTATAAGGAATGATCAAACTAACTAACCTTGTTTAAGATTTTTTTCCTTTCCTTTCCTATTTCTCTACTGATGATATGATTAGCGTTAATAAAACGTGATTGTGATATGATTAGCGTCTAATGATAATGTCAGCATAGAGAAATATACTTTGTAAGAAAATAAATAATAATATGAAAATTCAACTGGATGTAATATCTATTTATATAAGAAAATCAAAATTAAGGAAATGATTGATAATATCAAATTTCACATGATTTTAAAATCTATCATTATTTTATATTTTATGTTAATTTCAGAGATATTTTATTTATTTATATTAAACACCCTCAAGCTTTATATTTAGAAGAAAAGGAAGAAGGGTTAAATTAGACATTCCAAAATATTATTTAGCGGGGATGACAATGGGGCCATCCAATAATATTTCACAGAAGTAGGGTAAATACAATTCAACCGGGCTGCTTCTTATTCTTTCCACGAGACTAATAACTTAGAGAATGTTTAGGACGCAGCGTTCCCAAAATATTTAAAAAAATAATAATTTTTTTTATATTTTATATTATTTTAATATACTGATTTTAAAAATAATTTTTAAAAAATAAAAAATATATATTATTTTAATACATTTTAACACAAAATACACTTTAAAAAATAATACATCTATATTTCTAATCCACACTTCCAAAAAAACCCTTAAAAAACAAAAAAAAATATCAAGTAGGCATTAAAGTGGGGAAGGAACAAAACATTTTTCTAAGAGAAGAAAAAGTGCTCCGTGCTAAGAGGGCAATAATTAATGATGAAATGACAGTTCAATTATTTATCAAATCTACTCTATATTTTCATAGCAATGATATTTGAGTAACCTTCAAGGATCTTGTAGTGGAAGCTTAAGCAATTTATTACTTTTTATATTAATGGTTGACGATTGAAGACAGCTACCGTTGGTAACATCTGAGCCATCAAGGTGGTTAGCTTGGGCTTGACGATGAATCTGCACACATGGATCAGCTAGCCCGAGCCATGGAAGGAAGGTGTGCCTACCTGTGCAAGAAAAATAAAATGGAAAAGAAAATGCACACTCCCTACGCAGGCATTATCCTGTTCAGGTTCAAAGGGACTTTCTCAGCCTGGCAGCTGCCTCCTCTAGCCAGATGGCCAGTGTTAAAGCAGGGCACAGGCACCCCTGGTGCTTTCTTTCGTTAACAAAATTGCGAAAGATAAACTTTTATGGAAAATATAGCGACTGCATTTTATTACTGCAACAGAGACATGGAGCACAACAAACATAAATGACCCCAGGCTACCAAACACACTGAACCATCAACTTACCCACTTATTAAAAGCTAAGACCAAATATTGCTGTTCTTGACAAGCAAGGATGCATCAGGCCTGCAAGGCTGTTTACAGAAACTCCCCATGCGCATGTTTCCCGCAAGAAAATCCCACAAACTTCCTATTGAAAAAGGTTTGCATTTTCCATGCATTAGCAGTAATGAGCAAAGGACTAGGTTGGTTATTATTGACAGGATATGCATTAGCAGCACAAATATGAACAATATTTGAACACAATATATTTGGTGCAACCAAAGCCCTTCGATTAGTAGCATTCATGACCATTTACTGCGAATGGAAAGTGCACTTAGATCATAAGTTGGCCACATACTCAGCATTTATTGCCAGCATTTGCCTAAGGGGAGTCATTTCTCCATGGTTAGAGGGTTTGTTACAGTATTAAAAAGAAGCACTTCATATACTTTGATGCTCTTTCTAGCATTTGCACAAAAGCTTACCTTCATCTCTCAGAGGAACTGATGTATTTTGCTGGCAGATAAATTTCTCCACCAACTTCACCATGTTGTTCTCCACTTATAGTTTTCCTAGCAGCCAGGAACTCAGCACTCATGGCATCCATCCCATGTTGCACAGCTTCTTCCGCACTACCATAACCATGCTCCTCTGCATACTTTCGAATATCCTCTGTTATCTTCATAGAGCAGAATTTAGGCCCGCACATGGAGCAAAAATGTGCCACTTTTGCACCTTCTGATGGGAGGGTTTCATCATGGAAGGACATGGCCGTCATGGGGTCCAATGACAGAGCAAACTGGTCCGTCCATCGGAACTCAAATCTTGCCTTGCTTAAAGCATCATCCCAGGCTTGCGCATGAGGGTGACCTTTTGCCAAATCAGCAGCATGAGCAGATATCTTGTACGCTATAACTCCAGCCTTCACATCATCTCTGTTTGGCAGTCCAAGGTGCTCCTTTGGTGTGACATAACAGAGAAGTGCAGTGCCAAGAGCCCCAATATTGGCAGCGCCAATAGCAGAGGTGATGTGGTCATATCCAGGAGCAATGTCAGTTGTTAGAGGTCCAAGAGTATAGAAAGGAGCTTCATTGCACCACTCTAGCTGTTTTTGCATGTTCTCAGGAATCTTGTGCATGGGAACATGTCCAGGCCCTTCATTCATAACCTAGAAAAGTACATGAACATGTAGGTCACAGATTAAAACCAAAAAGAAAGCAGTTAATCTTTCAGAAAGAAGTATGGCTGGAAAAAAGTTAAATGCTCTGCTAATTAAAACATAATCTTGGGCATCCATCTGTGTCATCTCTGGTTTGTTGGTTCAATGCATGAAAGCCACTAATATTTACACCAAGCACACAAAAAGATTTGAAAACCAAATAGTGTCATTTAAACAGTAAACATGAAGTCTATACTTCCACAAAAATACTCCTTGTTGCATAGCTCTTGCATGAAGCTTTGAAGTCCTAAAATATATACTGATAAATGATTACCTGTACATCCTTTTCCCATGCCCGACGAGTCAGTTCCCCTTGAGTTAAAAGCTCTGCAAATTGAGCAGTGTCATTGGCATCATATATGGACCCAGGCCTCAGTCCATCACCAATTGACAGGGCCACATCATATTGATTGCATATATCAAGGATGTCATCCCAATGCTCGTAGGCAAAGTTCTCCTTGTGATAAGCTAAGCACCACTTGGCATGGATTGATCCTCCTCGCGAAACAATTCCTGTCATGCGCTTTGCAGTTAAAGGGATGTACCGCAGCAGAACCCCAGCATGAATAGTGAAATAATCCACACCCTGCTCGGCTTGTTCAATCAGGGTGTCTCTGAAGACTTCCCAACTAAGATTTTCAGCAATTCCATTTACTTTCTCAAGTGCTTGATAGATAGGCACAGTACCTACTGGCACAGCAGAGTTACGTAAGATCCACTCCCGGGTCTCGTGAATGTGGCGACCAGTGGAAAGATCCATAACAGTATCAGCACCCCACATAGTTGCCCATTGAACCTTATAAACTTCTTCCTCGATAGAGCTCGCAACGGCAGAATTTCCAATATTTGCATTAACTTTAACCAAAAAATTTCTTCCAACGATCATCGGCTCCAGCTCTAAATGCTTCTTGTTGGAAGGGATAATAGCCCTCCCACGAGCAACCTCTGACCTCACAAACTCCGGGTCAAGCTTTTCACGAGCAGAACAATACAGCATCTCCTCGGTTATAATTCCCTGCTTCGCATAGTACATCTGAGTGTACCTTGGTGTTCCTAACTTCTCCCTCCTGTCAACCCATTCTTTACGCAGCTTAGGAAGTCCTGAAGACACGACACCGTTCATTTACAGTAGCAAATTAATTTCATGATACAAGTCTGTCTTTCTTAGCCCACAAAAACTACCATGACATGACACTCAAGAAAAAGAAAGCTGACGGTAGAAAACAGCATACCCAAGCATCAGTTAAAAAAAAAAACAATCTAGACGGACAAATCCCCCAAAGTTTACAAAAATTTCAGAATCCCCTTATTATTTGAAGCTTTTAAAATAAGTTCTAATGTAATGGCCATCCCCGAATAAAAATGCAAAATCTTGGCCCTCCCGATAATTTGTTAAGTAGTAACAAAAGTAAGTTAATTGTTAATGCAAGGGTAGGGAAGGTGATGAAACGAAAATTAAAAGATAGACAAGACAAGCTGCATACCTACGCGGGGACTGATGTTTTGAGGCCCACTGGTATCGTAGTTATCAAAACTTGGTTCATCGCCGGACAAGTGGACTCGCCGGAACGGGACTTTGAGGAGATGGCCAGATTCTTCATGTTTAACTTCCCTGAAAACCGGATCAAATAAGTGGACGGACCCAGTTGACAAAGCCTGCTCTTACGATGAGCGTAGATTGAATAAGGAAATCAATGAAAAAAAAAGGGAAGGAAGGAGAAGACCTGTATTCTTTAGTGCTCTTTGGAAAACATTGTTCAAAAGATGGAAGAGGAAGAAAATCAGGAGAAGAAGGATCGACAGTGTTCTTCTTTTGCTTAGTTGCTGGTGGTGGATCGAACGTTAAAGTAGCTCTGGCTCCCGACGCCAGAGAGCGAAAATCCTTCTTGCATGCTGCTGCACTCGAAAATCCAGGTGGTAAAAAGGCAGTGGTAATGCCATTCTTGGTTACAGCTGAGGATGTCAAAATAGCAGCAGCTTGGACAGATGCCATGGAGAGAAAAGCTCACGAATGAAGCCGAACCCGTCGAAGACTGGACTGGAGAAGTAGGCAGGCAGGCTTATCTGTTGATGTGCTGTACGAGTGAGTGAGGGAGAGGTGCCGCTAGAAGCTGAGTTGGCGCCTGGCAGTTGGAACTCCCGCTGGCTTTGGTACTTTTACTTTTTGTTCGTCTCGATTGATGGTGCTTCTTTATAGCTTCGGACTTCAAGAGTTTCTTTTTTTAAAAAAAATATTTTTTTTATTTTTAATATTATTATATTAAAATAATTTAAAAATAAAAAAAATAAAAATCTCTAGAAATTAAATATCTCTCCCTGTACGTGTGTACGTGGACTCGTGCAGTTACCTTACCTGATAAATCACAGGCAAGGAGTGATGAATTAAAGAGGAGGTCATGAAAAGTTAACGCTTGCTGACGTGGAATATATAACTCTCGCACCTTAAGTGGTATTAAATATCTCTCCAAAGACTTGGTCCAAGTACAGTCACGTGCTGATCACACGAGGAGGACTGGAGTGGCACTAGAATATTTGAGAGGAGCAGGAAGCCGACAAAATGTATGGAGGTGGTTGCTGATTTTTTGCCAAATTAAGTGATTTGGAACGGTGACGGTGAACGGAAAATAAAAAGGGGTGCCCAAAAAAGGGGATTTGAATACGTAGTTAAACAATCATGGTTTTTTTCTGCTAAATATATCCGTCTATTTCTTCAGTAGTTACGAGAGTTGTTAAAAAAAATAAAAGAATCAACACTATTCACGTAATAGCTTTTTTTTTCATTTATTTTTTTTACAATTTTTTTTTAATTCATTTTCATCTATGACATTAAATTTTTTAGAAACTTTATAATTTTTTTAAATTATTTTAATGAGATTATCTTAATTTCATAATTTAGAATACAACTTGGATTGATTCAAGTTTTTTTAATTAATATTTTTTATAAAATTTTATTTTTTAATATTGAATTGATTGAGAATTAAGTTTTATAATTTATTTTGATTTTTTTATAAGATTATTTTTATCTCATGATTCTTGTCATAAGTTTATTAAATAATCATTTCAATATAATATTTTAAGTAATTAGATAAGATCTCAGGATATGATTTATGTTATTCTCTGACACTTTTATTAACTAAAAGCTCTTTGTGATTGTCTTTGATAAAAAAAAGGTCAGCCTAGACAATCAAACTTATTTTTAAATATTGAGTTGATTAAGAATATGTTTTATAATTTATTTTTATTTTTTATGAAATTATTCTTGTCTCATGATTCCAGTCATGAGTTTATTAAAGAATCATCTTAATTGAATAGCTTAAGTAATTAGATAAGGTCCTATATTATTCTCAACATCTCCTTTAAATGAAAACTTTTTGGACTTGAAACTTACACAAGCTCATTTTATTTTGTGTTTATTTTTTATCAAATAAATAAGAATGATGAGATTTAAAGTCGTGACCACTTAATCATTAACGCTTTGATACCATATTAAAAACTTATCTCAACCCAATAATTTAACTTACTAGAAAAGGTCTCAAGATATACTTTATATAATTTTCTAACAGAGTTTAGCAGATTAATTTGAGTTAACTTGTGTCGGTTTTTTATGTTTTTTTTAATTATGTTTTTTAATTTTCATTTCTCACTACTTGATTAATTGAGAATTGAGTTTCATAACTTATTTTAATTTTATTTATATTAGATTAGATTATTTTAGTCTCATGATCTGAGATGCAAGTTTGATACGAGTTATTTTTTATGATAATTTTTTTATTAATTTTTTTTTATATTCATCAACATTGAATTTATTAAAAATTAGATTTTATAATTTATTTTGATTTGTTTCATGAGATTATCATGATCAAACATATAAATTAACAAGTTAACCCAATCCATCAAATCTCTTATATATATATATATATATTATCTTAAATATTTATTTTGAAACAAATTTAGCTCTTACTGATTATTTGGGTTGTCTTTAGGCTTGCTAAATTAATCGGATTTATATTAGAATGACCTTCATATAGTTTTAAAATTTATTATACTAAAAAAAATATTAGCAATACCTAAATATTTTTTTTGTTAAAATAATTTTTTAATTTAACTGGTAACATAGCCCAAACCAATAAAATAATTTTTTGATAAATTTTCTCCTAACTCAAAAAACCATTTACCTAGGATTTAGGTAGAATGATTTTTCTACTATGATTCAATGTCATTTTTAAATTTTTTAAGAGTAGTTTAATCTTTTTAATTTCTTTTACAATAGTTAAATTTCTTAAATATTCCAGAAAAAAAACAAATGATGGGTAAATCCGGGAGTTTTTATGTCTTTTTCTTCATTTTTTTTATTTAAGTTAAGTTATTTGATTACTCGTAAGTTTAAAATTAAAAAAAATACTCATGGTATTTTGTTAATAATTAGTTAACACATGGATAATTTTGTAATTTAATAAATATTTAATATTAAAAAAAACTTTGATAGTGCATTCTACATATACACCAATAAACAAGGCCTATATATATTTTGAGCAAAACGTATATAAGTGGTTTAGTCACTAAACACTAATATTTTTAATAATATTTAAAAAGTTTTGATTTTTTTTCTCCCTCTATCCATTTTAAATTTTGTGCCACCTTCTTTAAAATTTCAAACCACCCCTTTTTATTTTATTTTTATTTTAACATTTAATCATTGTTATTTTGATTATTATTTTATTTGAATAATCTATAAATGTTTTTTAATTTCACCTCTTTTTATTTTTTTATCTTTCAAATTAGATTCTATTTTTTTTTATTATCTATTTTGTGTGATATTTTTTTAATTGTTTTTACAATTTCATCATCATTGAATTTTTTTACCTATTGAATATGTTTTTTTATTATTTTAATTGTTATTTTTATTTACTTTGATAAGTTATTCAAATGAGTATTTTTTTTATATAATTTTATCCTTTAATATTAACTTGGTTAATAATTATATTTCTCAATTGAATTTAAGTTTAAGATTTAATGGGTTGCAAGTTTTAAAGAGTACATTAGGTTTAAAGTTTGCGTTGGTTTTGCCTTTATTCAATTGAAAACTTGGTTTTATTCTTTTTTATTTGTTTATTGTAGAATTTTTTGTTGTTTTTAAAAATAACTCTCATTATCTCTAATCCTTTTATTTTTCATTTTTTATTGAGGTGTTTTGGCTAAGTATTTAAATTTATATTTTTCTTTGGATTCCATCTCTTGATATTTGGAATAACTTTTGCAAAAACAATTTATAAAATTAATTTTTTTTAATTCCATCACTTTTGATTTTTTTTTAATGTTTCGAATTTAGTTCTTATCTATCTATTGATTGCTATTTCTTTTATTTGTGATATTTCTTTAATAAAAAATTTCATCCTTGTCAAGGTTTTTTTTCTTATCAAATTTGATCCTCATATTTTTTATTGCTTTGATAAATTTTTTAAATTGATATATTTTTAATTTTATTATTCAATATTAAATGAATAAAAAATTGAGCTTACTAATTGATCATGGTTCTACAATGTCATGGGCTTTGGGTTTTAAGAATTAATCCGAGTATGAGAGGCTCTACCTAATTTGTTCCTTTTTTGTTCTTTTATTTAAGTTATGTTTTTTTAAGTTTCATCATTTAATATTTATTCAATTAGATACTAAATTTTATTATTTTTATTTAGTTGCTTTCTATGAAGTTTTTTTTCTAAAATAACTATAGTTTTTTTTTATATGTTGTTCTTTATTGAATATATTTTGGCTAATAAACGTTAAATTAATTAAAAATTAAGTTTTTTTATTCAATCTGAATCTAAAATTTAATAGGTTCTAAGTTTGAGATTATAGCTCAACATTTAGAAGATTTCTTCATGTTTGTGTGTTTTTTTAAAAATTTATTTTTTATATAATTTTTTATTCATAATTTATATCATTAGGTACATTCTATTTTTATTTATTTATTTACATTTTATGTGATATTTTGTAAATTTTTAAAACTACGTGAGTTATCTTGTATTTTTTATTTGTTATTTTTTATAAGTTTCATATTCTTTTTTCTTTCCTGGGCAGGTCTATTTCCCAAGTCTGAATTTTTTTTTTTCAAGATTTCCTAAAGCTTTGATGATATCCAAAAGTAAAGATGTAAGGCTATTTGTATTTGAAATACTCCAAGTTTGATTCTTCAAGCGAAAACACACGCATATCAGATGACTTCTTGCATAATTATTTTAGTTATATTATTTCCTTCATTAGCTTTACTTAATTAGTCAAGTTGTTTTTTATAAAACAAATAATAACAATTTCATCATACTATTTTTATTTTATTTTTTGTAAAGTATCATTATGTTTTTATTCGAAAAGTTATGGTAGCTATTCGAGAACGGTAATTCAAGGAATAAATTTGTTAGCATTTTATGTTTTTTTTCTCCCATAATTATCAATGAGTTAAACTAGCAGATAAAATATAGAAAAATACTTAACTTCTAAGAGTTGCTCCAAATTCCAAAACACAATGAGAGAGAAACTCTGAATTATTAAATAATGAATTTTAGACAAGACCATGATAAGCTCCACTTCATTTTTCGTGGTAATGAATTGCAGGAAATTGTGGCTCCATACCTCTCGATTAAACTCTAAACCCAAGCCAAGCCTATATTTTCGTGAAGAGGCATCCAGCGACGTGTGGTCCTCAAGGCTCCTGGATTTTTCCCGCAGGAAGAGACGGAAGATGAGTCATTTCCCGAAAGCGACGCTGATATTTTAGACTCGGGAAAAATATCAATGCGATGAATCGCCATCGCTCTACATGACAGATCATCAAGTGCAGATATATCTAGGAACCACTTGACTAGTCGTCTTGTACTTCCCTTCCCTCCTCTTTCACTGGTTGGCTGATGAACCACTCAGATTATAGCTACGGATAGTATTTTTATTTAAAGACATTTTTTTTTTGAATTTTTTATTATTAATACATTAAAATACTTGAAAAAATATTAATTGCATGTTTTTTCATGACAAACATTTTTAAAATGTATCAAAAAAATAAATAAAAACACGCACTATAAAAGAGACTTAAACGAGCTTCCAGGCTCATAATCATTGAAATTTTCACCCAGTTAACTCGTCGAGAATCCATTATAGTTTTTCATCCAATGGTTCTCCAGTTAAATGTCTTTCCCTGCTTATCACTCCCCGAACACGCTAGATTTGCTAGACTGCAGATCAGCTTCGTCAAAAATTTACCTGACCGATCGCGTTCCTCTCTACAGTGAAACGGAAAACATAGAGCATCACTTCAATATGGGTTCCATCCTCATATCCCAGGTTCCACCCGAAATTTAGACGCAAGAGTACGTAAGAAAGAAATGACTTGGTATAATTCCCGTGAGGAAAACAGTGCACAACGTTTTTCAGACCTTTACCAGACCAGCTTGTGTGGGACTGTTATTATGTATATATTTTCACTGAATAATCATGTATACAACTGAAAATAATAATAATAAAAAAGATGCAATTGCCATAGACCTGAAACTGTACCACCTGAAATAATTGCCGATGGACACTGGATTTCAAAACCAACTAGTAGTGTACAAGGGGGGTAATGTCAAGATGGTGAGAGACTTCACTAGGCTCCGGCAGCGACAGCAGCAGATCTACAGCTTTCCATCATTCCTTCTGCCCTTGGACCCGTAAATATTACAATGACGCCAAAAATTTACCTCACTGAAATATACAATGCTGTAGGGGTGAGCTCAAAGATCATGCCACTAAGTTCATCAATATTACAATGGCTGGAGGCGCTACAGGCTAGCTCCATCTTTTGCCTGATAATGAAGAGCTGAGAGCACAATCATTGTTCATTAGGAGCCTGCTTGCAGCGGGAGAAGAGATTCTTGCTTGCCTTCGACAAAGAGCACAAGCTCTTTTGGAGCAACTACCAACTTCAACCACTCTTGCAGCTCTTTGCCTTCTACTTTCTCTCTCTCTGACCAAGCCGTTGAAAAAGAGTAAATTTCAGAACATTATGGAAATTACAGGTGGTAACTCTTCAAAACATAACAAACACTGAATTTACAGCAACCCAGTATCATAAAAAATTCAATATGCAAACCCAGAATCTAACCTACCATCAACTTCTGTGGGCTGGGCACCCTGGATGGCATCTGACAACAAATACAAGCTATGTATCTCATGCAATGCATTGCGGAAAGGCATATGCCATACCAGCTAAGCAGTTTCACAGTTTTAAGATCAACCATAGTCAATGGTATTGGCATATCAAAAGGACTGCTAGAAAGAATTTGTGTCAATTAATGGACTCCAACTTGGCAATGCATCAATAACGTAATGCACCAAATACTACGGTACTGAATTTAGCTAGTGTCAAATATTACCTTCCAGATGGGCACCAAGTCCCTCCAAGACAGTTGGATTAGCACGCACAACGGAAAGTGCTACATCAAGGGCAGATAGCAGCAATGCTCTCACCTCTCCTTGAACAAGATCAACAAGATGCCCCTGTGGCAATCAATTTCATGTCAGTTTTTAACCATACTACATGAGATGAAGGAAGCAAACTTTAAATAACACCGCACCTGATCCCTTCCCCATGGAGCAGCTCCAGAGTCATCCATCCCTCCTCCAGAAAGTGTTGCTAAAGACACAGGGCCTATGGTCTGATTAAGACCATATTCAGCTACTGCCTTGTATGCAATATCAGTAGCCCGCCGAATATCATCCAGGGCACCTGTTGAGACACGACCTGAATACACAACTTCTTCTGCTGCCCGTCCTCCAAGAAGAGTAACCAAGCGGCCGCGCAACTCATCAATGAAGAGCAAATATCTATCCTCGTTTGTTGGTGGTATATAAGTAAAGCCCAATGCCCCTCCTGACCTTGGTAATATGCTCAACTTCTAATGATATGCAAAGAAGCAATTGTTAATGTCTATTCTATATACCATTCTGAATATTATAAGTGGTCTAAATATGATGTCTCATTTCTGACTTTATGTAAGTTCGTATGCCCAAGAAAATCCAGGCAGTACTAATAAAAAAGAATCCACTAGTTTTGATATCAGTAGAGTTAAAAGTATTTACTTCCATCCGTTTTTCTTCCTATAAGTCCAGAAAAAAAGTCTCTCATTTGATTGTTCAATTCAATGACTACTTTAGAATAAAGTATATAAACAGCTGATAGGATTTGGATATCCCAGGATTCCATATATAAAAAATTTCTCCATGAAAGTCTCTATTCCAGCCCAATTAGAAAATCAGACATGAGAAAATAGAAAATGCAGTGAGCAATCAATGATAACAATGCTTTTGAGCTCAAGTAATCTCCTCGAGCACATGACAATATGACACAGTATGGACATGCCATTAAGGGTGGCATAATTCCCGTGGATGCAGCCTCACTAATGACAAAAAACTTACACCAATCAGTAAAAGTCTTCCTGTGATGTTTACCTCAACACGTGGCTGTCCAGTAAGGATATTAGCAACAGCAGTACCTACTACTGCATGACCGGCTTCATGGTGTGCAACCACAGCCTTCTCACTTCCTTGCAACCTGGCAGTCTTCTTCTCAATGCCCTATGAAAACAAATGGTTGGTTCAGTTCTTTCATTATACTCAAGGTTTACAAACTCCCTTTTCAATTATAACTGAATCTTATTGGCCATTAAGGAGGGAGAGAAGGGAGGATATTTGGTAACTTAGGCACAAAGTCACCACAACCATGAAAGCAGAAAATGTGCACTGAATAGATAAGAGCATGGTACGATTAAAACTTGCAAAACAGAGAAGCTAGGAGTAATACAAAGATAAGCAAGTGCACTGGAAAATGCTCTCTGAGCTTGTGGAAGACAACATTATATACAGGCCCAAAGCACTTGAAGATACAGATAAAAGCAGCAAAAATCAGAATCCAATTGTTGCAGGACAAAGGGCCTTTAACATCTCCAAATTAACTGCAGGGCCTCTAGGGACCTTCTCCAGTCTTGTTGAATTAGCACAGAGTCCTATTTTATACATACTTAGCTAAGCATGTTGGTTGTTTATTTTTGTTGAAGTTTTCTTAAATTTTATAGGTCACGAGTACTTTGAAAATTATGCCCACAGCTATCAGCTAGGTTATTTTTTATTGGGTCTTAAATAAGGTCTGCTGATGTAAGCAGGTCTTATTAAATATCCTGCACGGTTTCATTTCCCACTTTAGGGGAGTCTTACATTCATGGTTACAAGAAATCCCAAAATCCATATAGTTATGTAATTTTTTTTCAATGCCAGGATAGTTCTGCAGAAATTTCAAGTGCCTAACTGCAACCCTGCTTCCATATGTAATGCCTATGGGACCTTGGTTGAGATGCTTTGAGAAAATCCAAAAGTGCAGCATAGAATCTTGTATCCTTTGATATTGTAAGCATCATGTATCATATTAAATTGCTCCATCAAAACCCAAGAAAAATTCCTTTAGTAAAACCCCAATTCATCTATCAATCTTTCAATGCAGAACAGACAGCAAATCTTGATTTTTTCTTGTTGAATTAATATCGGCTTTTACCTCATTAACACCAAGTGTGAACACATATAAACACAGTGGCCATTGAAAAACAAGGCAAAATTCACTCAAAAACTTTCTGCAGGTGTCCTACATGTATTTTTGGGAGTTTTAAATAACTGTCATTCACCAAAAGGAACTAAATCATGAGAGATGTTAAATCATTATATCAATTGTCAATGTCTTGTCAACAGATAAAAATGTCTAAACTATAAATCAAATTAGGAAAGCAGCACCAGAGAAAACAAGAAATTGATCATAAAAAGAGGAGATTTCCTGCAGTCACAACACCTTCCTGCGACTCTCACACACATACACAGAGAGAAAGAGAGAGAGAGAGATACCGCTATTGCTCGCTCCACTGCCTGAATGAAATCAAGTTTCTCCACCACTACTTTGTTTTTCCTTCCAGCCAACAAAGCAGCTTCATTTACCAGATTTGCAAGATCTGCCCTGCACGAAGTAAGAATTAAAAGGTCACTCGTGCTAACTTAGCCAAAAATGAAACACAAAATCTAAAATTAGTCTTGGGAGGAAATACCCAGTAAAACCAGTAGTCATAGAGGCAATATCACTGAGGTCAACATCCTCTCCTAAAGGTAGTTCTTTCTTGGAAACATGTACTTTTAAAATGGCTTCTCTTCCATTTCTATCAGGTGTTTCCACCTAAAGACAGAGATGAGACAAATAGAGGTGACATCTGTTATTGTTGAACAATAAAATGTGTGCCAAGATGTAAGTGAATCAGTGTACCAACCATAACCACGCGATCAAATCTTCCTGGTCGGCGGAGTGCAGGGTCTAACACATCAGAGCGATTTGTTGCACCAAGAACAATCACAGCAGAATTGCTATCAAAACCATCCATCTCCTGCGATGCATTTCGAACATTTCAACTTCCGCAGTGACATAGCCAGGAACATTTCAGAATGAATAATACTTTCAAGAAAGAAGCATACAGTGAGCAACTGATTCAAAGTCTGCTCCCTTTCATCATTGCTAACAATGCGGAATTTTCCATCACGACTTTTTGCCACAGCATCTATCTGCATATGGAAAAATGTAACTTGCATTAAAACATCCTTGGTTTTTAAGATATAATGTCCCAACACAATAGAAATTCCCATAATCTTACCTCATCAATAAATATTATGGATGGTGCCTCCTTCTTTGCCCGGGTAAACAGATCTCTCACACGGGAGGCACCCATGCCAACATACAACTCTACGAATTCACTTGCAGAACAACTTATAAACGGAACTTCAGCTTCTCCAGCAACGGCCTTTGCTAGAAGTGTCTTACCAGTCCCAGGAAGGCCCACCTGTAACATAGACAAAAATAATTCTCACTGAACTTACAAAAAAATTGAACCATAGAATAAATCATTGCAGCCTCTTATATTTATTCTCTTGGATCAGGCAAGTCATCAAATGATTTTTCAGCAAAGACATGCATGCTGGTAGTGGATGAACTGGAGAACGAACAAAATTAGAGAGACCCAGAGTTCAACAGTGATAAAATACAGCATTTATATTTAAAAGAAAAGAAACACAGCTATATACATATACAGCAGCTAGAGAGACCAACAATTTTCCATTTTTTGGGTTCACAGTTTACTTTCTCAAATTATCTTTGTCAATTGTCCAATCTGGTGAACATTGAAAAGGACAATGAGATGATTGGTGGAGTGATGTGCATGCAGTTTATTTTAACTAAGGCCAGCAAAGTTGAAATGTGCAATTAATTAGGGGTGCTTTTTGCTGGAGATTGGAGGAACAATCAGCTTGTTGCCATGCAATAAACTTCCATCTTAAGTTTTTCTTTCTTTACTCACCAGAAGAACACCTCGAGGAGGACGAGCACCAAGTCTGATATACCTATCTGGATTCCTGAGAAATTCCTGTACAGTAAACATCAGCCTGTAAAGATCATTTTACTGAATTAGTAGAGAGGATTTAGAACAATGAGCAAGACATGAAGGTCCATTGGACTAATGAAGAGGTCCAATATAACACACCACAATTTCTTCTAGCTCTTCCTTAGCTTCATCAATACCAGCTACATCGGCAAAAGTTATTGTTTCACCTTGCTCGGAAACTTTTGAACCTCCGGAGCCCCCAGACTTGCGGTTCCTAATCTGACCAGCTTTATGCTGCACAACTTTGGATAGATCCACTCAAAATCTTGCTACATTGCATAAGGTTCAAGACAATTGAAAAGGTAGGATGAAAGACTTTGCATAGATCCACTCAAAATCTTGCTACATTCAATAAGGTTCAAGACAATTAAAAAGGCAGGATGAAAGTTAGCACCTGAGAGAAGGTAACAGGGAAACGGTGCAGAAGCCCCGCAAGCACAGCTGCATAGAACAAAGCTATCTGAAAGGAACAGAAAAAAGAAAGAGATATTAATCTCAATCTAGTGAAACATCTCTTGCAACAACACAGCAGAAAACCTCAACGGTTAATTTTTCTTTCCATCTTTCAAAGCACTAGGTGCACACCCAATCCCACCCCCAACACAAGCCTAACAGACAGCAATGAGAACAAATGACTGCAGAAAAGTGTATAGATATATGATGAAGATTCTTTTCTATTTTTGGTTCATCCAGGAGATCTTCTGCGAAGCACCATCCTAAAAAGAAGAAGCAAAATAGGCTCTTAGCCAAGCTGAGGAGTTTCATCAGCTGATATTACATGAGACTTTGAAAGTCCAATATCTAGAATTTCATGATTGCAATTACCCCATGCCATATCTTGTAGCATTCTTCTCTTCATTTTCCTCTAATAACAGTTAAGTTTCATCCAAAGAATAATAATAAAAAAGTTATATCACATGCACCGTCCATTTTGAGCAGACGAGGGCTAGTGACCTATGATCAGCATAAATGAGGTAGATGACAAGAACAGCATAGGAGAAAATGTAAAATCAAAGGACTAAAAGTGTGATCGATCATGCTAATAGAGCGTGAACAATGAGGCAATTAGCTAAAAATTAGTGCTAATTCTCTAAGAGAGTTATCAAATTGCCAGTAATAATGAAAACTCAGTTAAAACTATAATTTAATATGTTGGATTCAATCTAGGATTCATAATCAATAACTTCACAATACATATGCATATCAGTATCTGGTAGGAAAACAAAATCTCGGACAACGAAATTTATTCTCTCAATCAGATTGCATACGTCCAATCCCTATTGAATGGATGTTTGCTTCATATTCTCGACATCAATGCTAGTCTGCTGTAGCAATGCACTTAAAAACCAAACTAAATGCAACACATAATCTTGCAACAGTTATATCATCAAACTCAACCGGCAAACTTAAACAGGAAATTAAAAAAAAACAGTATATTCACACCAATTCCTCCTAATTAACTTCCAATCAAAACTCACCAATGCCGAATTCAAGAATCCACCGGACCTCTTATCAGGCGAACCAAACTCCACCTGGTACTCCAGCATCTTCTCATAAGGAGTCTTAATATCAGTAGGTCTCGTCGTAGTATACACAATCCTTTTTGTCGTAGGCGTCACACTCCTTAACAAAGACTCCGAATCTTGAAACTTGCTACTAACCACTTCACTACTACCACTACCACCGCCACTCTTTTGACTACTAATTCCCTCGTTTTTTAACTTAAACATTATATGAACGCCATCAACCTCCACTTTCTGCACTTGATTACTGCTAATTTTACTCAAAAACTCACTATAGGGCACGCTGACAAAGGTCGCGGGTTGCGTCGGCTCCGACCCGGGCAAAGCAATTCCGGGTCGGAGCAACCGCATAACGAGCATAAGAATCCCTAATTGCAAAAGCAAGACACCAATTTCTTGCGCTTGAATTAAAGGTTGCCATTTCCAATTCTGCTTCTTGGAAAACCACCATTCGCTTTTCCCTCGCTTCTCTCTCTTCTGCTTGGACCCCGAATTAGACGACGAAGACGGCGCTGACGGAGGATTTTTTGGTGGTTCGGTTTCGGTGTTTGCTTTCTCGGTGGAGTCGCTTTCTTGACATTTAGCTAAGATTTTATAGTCTCTGATTTTGGTGTTGGATAAAAAACTGAAGGATTTGGGATTAATTGAAGGAAAAGTGAGGGAATTGTTATTAATATTTGGGGCAAAACGGTGGCGGAGAACCCTAGAAGATTGGAGTCGAATTGAATGAAATTTAGTAAGAGGAGGAGGAAGAGTAGGAGAGATGTGCGTTATCGGTCCTAGAGTTTCGAGCATCGGTGACATGCTTTGTTATATAATTTTTTTTTTTGAAACCCTAAACCCTTAACATGATAGATTAAGAAAACACTCAATCAGATAGACATGCGTGTTTATTATGGGGACGTGTTTGTTGGCCGGAGAGAAAAAAACAGTTTTTCCTGCTATGGAGTAGATATTGCAGGCAAGGGAAGATCACCGTTGAATATTATATATTAATAATTTCCCTCGTGCAATGGTGATTGGTATGGATAATTACAAATCAGCCATCTTGATAAATTCAGTCCCCGACGTTTGATGTATTGCTAAGTTCTTCACAAACTTTCTTTGGCTTAACATTTTTATCCCTATATGTCAATCTTCATTACCAAAAAATTAGAATTTATAAAAATAAACTCTATAAAAAATGTTATTATAATATTATATTTCAAGTAATGATTAAGGAAAGGCATGAATTGAAATTGGTTTTCTTAGTTAAAAAAATAAAATGTATATAGTTTTTATTGATAGAAACACATTTATTGTATTCAATATAATATATTTAAGTATGATGACAACTAAATTTGATATACATGTATAGATTTCTCTCTCAACATAACTGCCTTTTGAATCTATGATGTTTTGTTAGCAGGGGCTATAAAATACAAAATTACTCCATTAAGACACATTTTTAAACAATAGAAAAATAATAATATATTACTCTTTCTTCGTTTTATTTATTTTTGTCAATTTAATAATGTCATAATCACACTATATTTAATTATCTTTCTTTCCCATTTAAAATATATTATTAAGAATTTCAACTCTAATACAACAATATTATTTGTCACAAACATTATAACATAATATTATATCACTTTCTTTGTAAAAAGTGATATTAATATATCTATTTTTATAGAATAAAAACTAACAAGCAACAAAAAATAAACTTGCTATGTTTAGAGAAATACAAGCAAAAATTTTAGAAATATTTTGAAAATTTAAAGTCTACCTAGATATATATTGGTTTATAGGTTTGTGTTATGTTGTTGTGCAAATTAAAAAAAAACTTAAAAAAAATACTTAGTATATAAAAACTAATTGGTATTGCTATTAAATTCAATTCAACATGTCAATTTTAAAATTTTCCAACTCAGATCATTATATATTTCAAATTTAAAATTAAATTGTGTGAGAGTGACAAGTTTATTTAGCAAGTTAAAAAATAATTCAGATAATCGATAAAATATATAATTTGATTTTTTTTTAAAAAAAGTCAAGATAATTTTTAAAATATCAAGACATTAACATATTGGATCAACTTAGGCTCTAGGATTTATTTGTCAAATTTACAACAATGGTAATGGACTCCAATGAGTTGAAAAATATTGTTTTTTTTTTTAATTTTTACTTAATAATATAATAACAAAATACATGCTCATAAAATCATGTACAAATAAAATGTCATAATTTTTTTTAAATTATAATAATTTTTTTAAAAATAAATTAAAATAATTTATGAAGATAAATTTAACTTTAAGCAAATAATAAAAAATAAAATTTAAAAAAATGATGAAAAAAAATGAAATGCCAAAAAAAAGATGAAGGAAAAGACCACTTCTTTTACCGAACGCGAAGGAGGTGAGGTGGCGCAACTTTTTTAGATCTATTAAAAAAGTAATGTTTGGGGACTGATTTGTAGTTATTCCAAACATCTATAGAGAGACACTGGATAGAAGAATGGGGAAAGATTAGCTGCGGTGATATCCATATGTGGTTGTCTTATCTGAGGTTGGGAGCAGGTGAGCACGTGTGAAGAAGAATTGCGGGTGATGGAGAATGGCGCGAGAGACACACCACTCGCTCAGGCAACAAGAGCCACACTCTTTGATTTTTCAGTGGAGGTGGAATGATTGGGCTCGGTTTTGTGGCTTCTGAGCGCCTGAAATGAAGCCTATTTTTGGCCATATTCGGCCCCTGATTTGGCCATTTACGACCGCTAACCGCAGAGGAAGGAGGGGCAACAAGAACGACCAGACACGACGAGAACCACCCATCAATTTCTCATTCCAATTTTTATCTTTGATATTCAAATGCTATCTCGAGTATTTGAAAAATAATTCATTGATTAGTTTAATTAAACTGTACATATTCTGTGTTTTATAAAAGCAAATCTATTAGGAGAGTATGATAACGAGGGGCAGGTGCCTTTATATATATATATATATTATTTAAGGATAAGGGTGAGGCACATTTCAATTCAATTGGAGTCTTATCTTTCTTCTTATCTTTCAATTTAATATACATATTTTATCTTTTTTTTTTCCTCAGTGACATTGTTTTATTCTCAAATTTTATTCATACTTATAAATTAATCCACTAAATTAATAAATCCTATTAAAATTAAAAATTTCATTGATTATTATCTTGAAATTAACATACTAGGTTAAATAATCTCATTCAAATTTAATTTGAATGCAACAAATTATTTTTATTGATAGGTATGAGTGCCTAGGCATGCTAGGAAATAAAAATTATAACAATCCTAATAAAATAATAAAGAAATAACTAAAACAGAAAGCGAGTTAGATATATTTTTCTATTCATCGCTTTTATTCTTTAAAAAATAATAATTATAATCTTGATTTTGAGAATATTTTAATCTATTTAAATCATCTATTAATCATTTAAAGATTGTACAAGAGTATATATTTTTTAAAGTGATACTTTCATCCTTTCTAAATAATAATAATGTTGATTTTAAGAGTATTTTGATTTTTTAAATGATTTATCAATTATTTAAAGATTATATAAAGATGTGTGTGTGTAAAACTTAATTACTATTTATATGTATATATCTTTTCCATAATTTTTAAACAGTAAAAAAACTTAATTACTATTGATTTAAAAAAAAATTAAGACGGTTAGCAAAGGGTATTCTAGACCTTTTGTTTTCATTAGAACAATAAGAAGTTAAATTTTCCCTTGCAGTCAATGAGAGATCGACCTCAAGCCTTGAGTTTTGTGATATTCTCAAATAGGTTTTATTGCAAATCTCATAAATATAAAGGGTAATTTGAAATTTTTTCTTTTTAGATATAATTTTTTTAATTAATAAAACTATTAACGCATTTCAGTGTATGAATTGCACATCTTAATAACCAAACAAGCCTTTCCATTATATGGAGGGTAATCTGGTGCAAGGTGTATTGTTGATAGTATGATAGCTTCTCACTAATTGATTTTTTTCCCCTCTCTTTCCTAATAAAGAAAAGTTTGTATTTTTTTTGTTTGTTATTTGAATCTTAGTTCTTATTGTTTTTCTTCTGATTTAATCCTTATATTTACAATTTTTTTATTCATTTTTCTATATTTTTTGTTTTAATTTAGCTCTCTAATCAAATAATTATTCTTGCTTTGTATTTTTTCATCCTTGCTTTTTTAGTTACTATCTTTTATTTTAAATTTTTATATATATTTTTTTAATTTTATTATTTAAATTTTAGTATGTTGAGGATTAAACTTTTTAATTTTTGCAAGTATAAAGTCTCCAGTATAATGATTTTTAATTACTTTTATCATGAATTTTAAAAGTTATTCATGGTATATTTTTTAAACTCATCTTCAGATTGACTTGAAGCAAGTCTAGAATCACAAGTCATGTGGGTTGATCTAGGTTAGGTTGGTTGATTGAGTTGTGGGTTAACTCTATTTTTTATTTGGATCATACCGAGTTAATCCTTCCTTTTATTTTTATTAGAATATGACCCGATTGAGGCCTCAAATCACTTGAATTAGGAGTTGAATTGCCGAGTCAAGATTATTTTTTTTATTTTAGATTTTTTTGTTTGATTAATTTTTTTAATTATATCTTTCAACATTTGATTTGTTAAAGATTTGATTTTTTTTTATTTTTTCATGTATGGTGGTTCAATTCTAATGACCCGTGTCATAGTTATTTATCACATACTTATCAAACCACACTCGGGGATAAACCTAGAGCAATTTTCGAGCTTTTAGTCAAATGATTTAATCCAAGTCAATCATTTTTTATTTTATAAATATGTAAAAATGATATTGTTTTCTTTTCAAATGATTAGTTAAAACTATAACCCAAATTATTAGATTTTTATTTCTTTTTTAAATATAATTATGGTGTATAAACATTTTATAAAAAATTAGCGCAGATCTACAATATAGAGCAAGCCATTATCTAGTATACAACTAAACCTCAAAAGTTAATACCTTTGGAACCATAAAAATTTATTATTTAATCAATAAATAAATAATTTATACATTAATTAACAAAAAAATAATTTATCAAGGTATTCTCTTTTTTTCTTTGAAAACATTAAACTTAATATGTTTATTGTATATTATAATTACACCAATATCACCTAATTATCGAATTATAAATTACGATATTCTATGTATTTGTTCAATCAAAATAAGTTTATGAATTAGTCTTATCATATAAAAGTAATGTATACATGCATTTTTTTTTATAACAAACTAAAATTACATTAAATATATATTTAATTAATAAACTTCATACATATTAAGTCAAGCAAAACATATATAGAAGAACATGCAATATCTCTAACAAGTAAAACTGAACACAATGGCTTTTGATCTCGAGATGTAAAAAAATCAACAATGAATGAAATGAGTACAGCATTGTGTCAATGCAACATAAAAAAATCCAACTTGGTTTCAAAAGCAATTGTAGTAGTGGGTGTTAGAAAAAATAATAATATTAGAATTATATTTTATAAATACATCCTAATTAAGTCCCATGTGTATATACAAATATAATTTTAATTATGGGGATATTATTAATTTATATATAAGTAATTTATAATCAAGTCACGTGTGTAAATGAATTGTTAATTTACTATATTGAATTCCAATTCATAATCAATTAAAAATATTATTTAATTTATTAAATATTAATTCATTTACACAATTTCCAAAATAAACAGTAGTGAATTTCCAAAATAAAAGGATCTCTCAGAGCTCACAACCAACCAAATATGTCTAAAAATGAACAAAGAAAAGTTTTTTCTTGGCTGCTATTCTTGGATACAGCTGACCTCTCTTTGTCAAGCCCCGATCTTTTTAGGATCATAAGATTGACTTGAATCCTTCATTTTGTTTTGGTGGCCATCGATATCTGGTTGATCCTACTGTACTTGAAATGGTGATCAGTTAATATCTAATATATTCTTAGAAGTCTGAAAACTTTCAATAATTAGAGGCAGCTTGTGAATTGCACATTCAAATTAATTTCAATCTCTTTGATTCCTTGTAGGTTGTTTAGGGATAAAAATGGATGCAAAGGAATTTCAAGCTTTCATGTGGAGAGTTGTTAAATTTTCCATAAATACTTGTACTGCACTGGCACAAAAATATCCCTTTGCTTCAGGTGTTTTGTTATCGTTGCTGATTTTATACCTGTTTCTTCCTTCAGTATTCTTTTTCTTGATTTACTCTCTACCATTTCTTGGCTGCACTGCTGTTTTTATCCATTATTATTTGAATACACAACGTCCCAAAATCCAACATGGGCATGAGAGGAAGGAACATGGGATCTCTTTTATTGAATCTCGGAGACTGTTGCAGAGAAATGTCAACAAGAACAATGACGAATCGGATGCACATGCTGTTAAAGAGGAAAAGGATATGGTTTCCCCCATGATTTCAAATGATGAATTGATTGGCAGAATTGCCTCGGCCGAAGAAAAACCAAAAATAATCATGGTGGAGAAAGAAAGCCGAGCTTTGAATAGCGGAGAAAGTTCCTCTCACAATGTTTCCGTCGGTGAGAATATTTCAGAACTCGGCCAGGCGCCAGGTCCTGAAGCTGTCTCATGTGATGGCTTTAATGAGCAGCCTACAAAACTTCATGTTGGTGGCGAGGTGGAGTTGGAGAGCTCAAGCTCCGAAGCAGATGATGATGAAGAAGAAGAAGAATCAGAAAAGGGTAGGGAAAACGCTGTACAATGGACCGAGTATGATCAAAAGAATGTCATGGATCTTGGGAATTCTGAGATAGAAAGAAATAGGAGGCTGGAGATACTAATTGCAAGACGCAAAACAAGAAAGCCGTTCAAAATGAATAGTATTGCTGGTTCAGGTCCAAGGCATCCTGTTATGGTTGCCAGAAGCAACACCTTCCACGTTTCTAAGAGTTCAGATGACCAAATACCAGGTTCAGCCCCTTCCATTCTGTTACCAACCAAAAATCCATTTGACCTTCCATACGACCCACATGAAGAAAAGCCTAATCTAATGGCTGACAGTTTCCACGAAGAATTTATGGCAGATCACCAGAAAGAGTTTCCCTTCTACAGGCATGAGAGTTTCTCTTTGGGAAATTCTTTCCAGGATAACAGGCAAGGTCAACACGAGGGCCGAGGATATTCTATGCAATCAGGTAAGACAAACCGCTGTTTTACATTCTTCAGCAACCAAGAAGAATATACTACAAACTTCTGCTACTAAGGCTGAGTCAATAAACTTTTTATGCAGGCAAGGGAAATCATGATCGGCTGGTTGATCATTTGTTATTCCAGGGTGGTGAAACCTTGCGCCGTAACTTAAGTGTTACTGATCTTGTGACAGAAGAACCCCTATCTTCCAACCAGGTAGCTAACAAACAGGAACGGGATAGAGAAGTTGGAACCACCAGGATCGAACTCATAGGTGAGAAGATGGAGCAATCTCATTACAAGGATCCAAGTTTAGGTAATGGAGGTGATATTCAAATGGACAAAGATGCGGATGCGATCAAGCACAAGAAAATTTTGTCAAACCCATCTTCTTCTGCAGAAGACATTCTTAATGCTAAGACAGCTGAAAATTCAGAAAGCATACAACCGACAACGTTCAAATTTCCCGAGGTGTTTTATGATCGGGCACCGAACTCTCTCCCTTGTCCAGTTCCTAAGGCTAGAGTTGTAGCTGAACCTTCATATGATTCCAGCCCTTCTGCAATTGACAGCACGAGAATGGAGGAACATTTCTTTTACAAGCTCAAGCCTGGGCATACCCCTAACCACTCCATAGCTTCTGACATGCAAGTGGAGGTCTCAGAAATTGGTTCACCCTCTCTGATTGAAGATGGAACTGCTTCATCCAATGATGACGAGTCCTTGATTTATGATGGGGATAGCGAGAAGGAATTCACTTCTGGGAGTGAAGAACTGTGGGGTGCTTCACCACTTGCACCAAAAGTTCAAGAACATGGAAAGGCACCTGGACATATAAACGAGGAAGGGGAAGAGGGTATGACAGAAGTAGAGTTCTCAAGGGTCTGGGACGAGACTCCAATTTCATCATCAATGTGGCCGTCATCATCTTCAAGAGCTGAAATATCTCAAGAGGATCAAGCCCATTCAATGAAAATTGATCCTAAACTATCTGATCATGTCAAGGACGAAGTTGATGAAGTAAGGGAGCAGAGGCCTTCTAATGCTTCTGATGCGGACGAAGTTGAAGAAGTAAGGGAGGAGAGGCCTTCTAATTCTTCTGATGTAGTTCTACCTGAACATTCCCTGGAAGGAACGCGATTGATGGAGGGTTCAATGTCTCACTCGCCTTCTGAAGTGTACTTTCCGGAACCGCAGGTCAGTTAATAATTTTAATGATACAATAGTGTTATGGTTATGGTTTGTGAATGAACTTGGATTAAATTACAATTTTTGATTTATATGTGCACGCTAATCTTCTGATAGCTTCTAGTGAAGAAACAAATCTATAACTAATACTCTGGTAAACAATTTATTGTTGTGCTTATTGTCTATCCAATTTACAGCCTTAGTGAATCAATTCTTCAACGATCTTTCAGCATATTAGAACATATTAGTTTTTATATGTCAATTCATCTTTCTCTAAATAAAGAAAATAATTAGAAAAAGGCTGTTGGACTCATCTTTGCTACTCCGTAAATAAAACAGGAATCACTGAGTGCTTCTGGGAATTCTGCGGAAGAGAAGACAACGAAGTGCGATGCAAATGAAACAGTCACATACGATGATAGGGAATATTTGAAATCAAATGAAAACAGACATGCTGAAGCTGAAAATTCCATTATGCAAGAAGTTTTAGGCAATCTATCAGAACCAGCTGAGGGAAATAATTCAACATCAAATAGCAATACCAAGATCGAATCATTGTTTAACTCTGAAAAGTATGAAGAGGGCATAGGTGACGAAACTTACAATGTAAATGATTCAACGTTCCTCATAAGTGATGACTTAGAAGACTCGAAATCAAATGAAGAAAGAGATAGTGGAGCTGAAAGGGTCATGCAAGCTGTCATAGGTGATTTGTCACAACCAGCTGTGGAAAGTAATTCAGAATCTAGCAATCATATAGAGAGTAAATCATTGAATTCTCCTGAGAAGTCTAGAGAGGAGGCAAACATCAACAATGTGAATGACCCACCAGTTCAAATTAAGGATCGTGTTGAAGACTTCAAAGATGTCGACCGAGATTCTGAAAGGTCGACAGAAGATTTAGACATTCAGAGCATTTTAATGCCAGTCGAAGCAGAAGACAACCCGACATCAACTCAAGGCGGTAAAGAAGATCAAAGTGCAATAGAAGTTGGAGTTTCTGTGGTAAACCAACCTTTTATTGATCCAACTACATCATCCACCCTGCCAGAATTTGTGGCTGAACATGTTTCTAACAATCCAAGTTTATCCTCGTCTCCAAAGTCTGTTTTAGCATACAGGATCCCAGCAGATATAGGTTCTTCATCTGATTTCAGTCAACTGGTGGCCATTAATATGGAGGAAGATTTACTTATGACCGCAACTCAGGATACCAGTCTTGCGGTAAATGATTCAATAGATCACCCATCTATTGATAGAAAATCTGAAAAATCTGAGGTCAGTGATACTTTAGAAGCAGAAACAAAGTAAGGTTTTATTTTTATGAAGGGAATCCAGTAAAAATGCTTTCACGTATATTTATTTTTTCACATATCATCTTCTACTAGTTGCTACTGTGATCGAGTCCTTGTAACTTTAAATGATCCATTCTCCTCTCTCGCATGCATACATACAACAATTGTTATGACATTAATATAGAGGCAGAAAGACATTTTTTAGCAAGATATCTGAACTAGATGCATCATTATTGAGCAGGAACCATATGACACTCAAGGGAAGTGTACTGAAGTAGCCATTGACATGGAGAACATGAATGGATCGGTGCTTGATGATGAGAAACTCAAGGAGAATTTAAAATCTGGGAAAAACTTAGAATACGAATCAGAAACATTGATCAGTAACGAGGCTTCTGTAGAGCTGTCAAAACCACTAGAACCCCAAACTGCTGATCATCTTGAAGGTGCATCTGCAAGACTTGTGGACAATGAAGCAAGCATTAACGTATCAAAACCAGACGAGGAGCATGTCAGTTCAAAAGTTCCTGGAGTTATAGTAGAAAAGGAGGTAGTAACATGTCATAAGATTATTAAGTTCCTTATACTGTTCTGCTTATCATTGCACTTGTTTCATTGAATAGGAGTCAACAAATCCTCCAAGAGATGTTGCAGGAGAAGTTAATCACATCAGTGATGTTAGTGATCCATCAATAAATAAGAACGACGATTTGGAGAAGTTGAAGTCTTTTGAAGGCAGTGAAGGTGAACCTCAATTTTCGACTGGACATGAGATATTTGTGGAAACACTAAAACCAGCCATTATTACTTCCCTAGAAGGCCATGAGTACAGTCCTAGAGTGTTAACTGAAAATGAAACAATTGTCTCATCATCTCAAGCAATCGAGGAAGTTGATAATTCAAGAACCAACAAGGAAACTGATGAGTTTGGCACACAAATAGCAGACGAGGAAATTGAAGACTTGTTAAAGCCAGGAGAGGCTATTGTCTCCTCAGAAACCACTAAGGATGTCCAAGGTGACCCTAAAGATTTAATTGATCAAAAGGCTGTCCTTAACCCATCAACACCAGCTGTTGATGACGACAACATCTTAGTGACTCCTGAAGCGAAGGTAATACGATGCTTTTAAATAGTGTTTTTCCTTGTAACTCGTTCTACTGCTAAAACGAGTGCTTGAGGGTGGGGATGGAGGCGGCTTAGCTTCTGAAGCTGCCATGAAATGGAACTCCGGTTGTAAAGATTGGCATTTCTTTTCCTTTTCCACTTATTCTTGAAATTAAATAGGGCATGGATTTTGGTACACTGTCATTTTCCTGTCTCTTGAAAATAAGTTATTCTGTATTGCTTTCTCAGGTATTGAATACTAGCAACTCCTTTCCAGCAAGTTCATTCCAGTATTATTATTTGCTTAGAATTCTTTTTCGAAAGATTTATGTTTCTTTTGACAAATTCTTGCCTTTATTGTACAAAGACATCAAGAAATGCAAGTATACTAAAATTCTCTACTTACTTCCCTGTGATATTGACCGGGACTGTATATTCCTCATTTGCAGGACTCTGCAGCTGACACTATTCATGATGTGAACGAATCAGAGATGAGTGAATTTATCAGCAACGAGAAGTTCAAGCGTGTACAAGACAGTGAAGACGAATCTCAAAGATTAGATAGACAAGAGTATATCATGGAACCATTTAAAGCAGTGGAGGTTACAAACTCAGAATCCATCAGAGATATTGAAGGTGAATCAAAAGAATTGGCCGACGATGAAGCTAATGTCACCATCCCATCGCAGCCAGAAAGGGAAATTAATAGTTCAGATGACAGAGAAAAAATCGAGGATCCTGGAAAGTCAACTGTTCTGGAGAGTGGTACGGACATATCCGAGGCAAGCAGGGGTAACGATATTGCAAGGGCCGTTGAAGATAACAAAGATAAATCTGAAGACAAAACTGAGATCAATGGATAGAATCACCAATCATAGAAGCACTGAAACACAAGAGCAAGTGACGGCTATACGGAGTCAGCCTGTGGTAGTATGTATAATGGAAAATATTACACCTATCTAACTAGAAGCAGGTTATGTTTTTATTTTATTTTTTCCTGTACAAATTTACACCGAAGAAGTTAAAATGTCATTAGTTGTCGAGCCAATCCGACAACAACTGACAGGGTCGAAACGTTAGTGTATCTCATTCTCCTCAATATTGCCGATTTTCCATTGTTACTCTATGTAAAGTAAATAGAAAGTTTTTCTGTGAATCAGATCACGTCTCAACTTTTTTCCTGCAGACACAGATGATACATATTTATGCATGCATATTTGAGCATGTATCTTTCTATCGTTCTAAATATACCTTCTTCTTCTTTTTTTTCATTTGATTTACAAAAGATTAGTCCTAATCTAGTGTTGGAAGGATTGTAGAGGGCTTCTCTAAATTGTTTCTGGTACCTATCTTCGTGAGATACATCAAAGATTTTTCTGGAAGAAAGGTCTAAAAGGTCTTGAGCAATCTTTTATGTTGAGTTTGGAACCTTCTTTTGAGTGAATACAAATTTTATTTCATAAAATATAATGGATAAGGAATTTTTATTAAGGATTGCATGAACAAAATAAATCAGAGATGATAATGAGCCAAATCAAAGTTATCCATTAATATAATTTCTTTTATTTGAGTCCTAGATGCTGGAGCTTGAGTGAGAGATTTGAGGAATTAGTTAAGAATTCAAACTTTTCTTATCTTACTCTACATAAATAATAACAATTAACTAATTCAAAATAACTTAAAAAAATATTATTCAAATATTATCCTTAATCTTTTTTTTTTTTAATTTTGATTTGGATCTTAAACCTAAATTTGTGCTGGTAATGTAGTCCTTCCATCAAGTTTGATAGCAAATGCTTTTCTTTTATCTGATCACTTGATCAGGAGTGTTGATAGAAGGATAAAAAATTAAACTGAAGGACTACATTGCTCATCAAAACATAGGATTATGACCTAAATCAAAAGGAAAAAAAAAAAGAAAAAGAATCAATCTACTCTTGACCGAGATTTCAGGATGATAATCTTCATTCAATGCAACCTTACAATTCATAGCTGACATCCCAGCTGAAAAACTCATAACAAAAGTGACTAACTAAACTCACATTCATGGCTGGTTTATCCATGGCTGAATCAGGTGGTGGCCGAGACTTGCCTTCCAAGCTTACATGGCAGGTCTTCATTTGCTGCATCATTGCAGCCTCCGGTGGTCTCATGTTTGGTTATGATATTGGCATTTCTGGTACGACTCATTTTCCGTGTTTCGTTATATTTGAGATTTAAGCATTAAAATTTGTAGCATTATAAATCTTCATGTTGTTGTTTTTATATATGTTTTTGTAGGAGGAGTGACGTCAATGGATGATTTCTTGGAGAAGTTCTTTCCGGCTGTTTATCTCAAGAAGCACGAGGCAAGAGAGGATAACTACTGCAAATATGATAACCAATTTCTTCAGCTCTTTACATCTTCACTCTACCTTGCAGCTATTGTTTCTAGTTTTATAGCCTCTTTCTTTTGCAAGAAATTCGGCCGAAAACCCACTATTCAAGCCGCTTCCATCTTCTTTCTTGCTGGAGCCGTTTTAAACGCTGTTTCAGTGAAACTTGGCATGCTAATTGCTGGAAGGATTTGTCTAGGTGTTGGAGTTGGATTTGGCAACCAGGTATGCAGTTCAATCCGTAAATCAACTAGCTTTCCGTTTTTTCAGATTCGTTCTTCATTCTCTTTTCAATTTATGTACTATTTGCTGCTTTCTATTAGTTCTTACACAGAGAGGGTGAGTGCAGGCGGTGCCTTTGTTCATATCAGAAATCGCACCAGCAAAATATAGAGGAGGCCTCAACATTTGTTTTCAGTTTCTAATCACAATAGGCATTCTGATAGCAAATCTGATCAACTATGCTACTTCAAAAGTGCATCCTTATGGCTGGAGAATTTCCCTAGGGTGCGCTGCAGTGCCTGCTATAATTCTCGCCATTGGATCTCTTGTAATCGTAGAAACCCCCGCGAGCCTTTTAGAGCGGGGAAAGAATGAAGAAGCTCTGCGTGTTTTAAGGAAGATTAGAGGCGTTGACAATGTAGACAAAGAATATGCAGAGATTTTGAATGCTATTGAATTGGCCAAACAAGTCAAACACCCTTTCAGAAATCTCATGAGTCGGTCTAATAGGCCTCAACTTATTTGCGGCACAGTGCTTCAATTCTTCCAGCAGTTCACTGGAATCAATGTTGTGATGTTCTATGCCCCAGTGCTGTTTCAGACTATGGGTTATGGCAGTGAGGGGTCACTGCTATCTGCTGTAGTCACTGACTTGGTCAACGCAGTATCCACGTTGGTTGCAGTTTTTCTTGTTGATATTATTGGAAGAAGGGTATTGCTCATAGAAGCTTGTCTTCAGATGCTTGTTGCCCAGGTAAGCAAAACAGACACTTGACAATATTGCTGAGCTTCATCTGCATTGTCTAGTTATTTCTGACTGTCGTCGTTGTTCCTTTTCTTCTTTTGTATGCAGTCCATAATGGGAAGGATTCTTGCTGTGCATTTGAAATCTACCAATATCATGCCGAAAGGTTCCGCAAAGCTTGTGGTCATCTTGGTCTGTGTATTTGTGTCTGGTTTCGCGTGGTCGTGGGGTCCTTTGGGCTGGTTGATTCCCAGCGAAATCTTCCCTCTGGAAACAAGAAGTGCTGGTTTCTTCTTCGCTGTTAGCATGAACATGTTTTGTACCTTCCTCGTTGCTCAAGCATTCCTCACCATGCTATGCCACATGCGATCTGGGATTTTCTTCTTCTTCGCCGCCTGGATTGTTGTCATGGGTATTTTTGCTATCTTCTTTCTTCCTGAGACGAAGGGGATCCCAATTGACGAAATGAATGAAAGGGTATGGAAGAAGCATTGGTTCTGGAAGAGGTACCATAAGGATTCTGATATTAACAAGAGAAGCCAGGAAATTCAAGATAAATCAGAGGAAGAATCTCTAGAATAAAATGCGTTGTTTAAATTAATCGTTATATTATCATCATTTTCCTTTGATCTTGTTCTCTTTTTTAGGACAATTAGTAAGTTTATTGGTTTCCAGTGTTTTCTTCTTCTTGGTTGCCGAGATACAGGCATTTGGTAAAATTATAAATAAAATCTTTTAAAATATTTAATAAATATTTTTATTTTTATTTTTATGTATATCTAATATGAGCAATTTTTATTTAAACTTTTTTTATTAATTAAAGATAATTTTTATTTTATAAAATGAGAAGTATTTTTTTTTATTAAATGTGAGCCTGGGATATTGCCCAAGTTGTAGATATAGCTCTGCTGTCTGTCATGGATCATCGAAACAATTTCATACACCAATTACCCCTCTGAAATTGGGCCTTTTGTTCAGGGCTCCAAATGGGCCTACGCTGCTGTTTGGATCATTTGCTGGATCTTGACAGATTCAGGCTGTTGCCATCAGTGGTAAATTTCCATAATTCAACAATTGTAGGTTTATTGTAGAGTATCCTATACAAGTGCTCCCAGAGCCACCCATCATAAACTTGATTTTGACATCAAATGTGGCACAATGGTATATGATCCCTTTTCAGTGCATGGGAATTGAATCTAATGTTTATGTTTAATTTGACATCAAATCTAATGATGCCATCAAAGAAGCAGTGGGAGAGGAAACCAAAGTGATTTATGAGAAAAATCAGTCACCAGACACTAGCTGGCCAAGATCTTTTTTATGCCATTGCAACTGTAGGTGAAGCTCCTTATGCAGAGTTCAGTGGTGGCAATTCAGGGCTTGTGATCCCCTCCACTGGAGCTGATGCAATAAGCTCGGTCGCTGATGACATAAATCCCCACGTTGGTTGTTCTGGTATCTGGAAGACCTCTGGTTATAGAACCATGGCTCTTGGAAAAGATAAATGGTTTAATAGCTGCTTGGTTGCCTGGAACTGAAGGATGAATTTAGCGGAGAACTGCCAGTGACATGGTTTAGAAAGGTTGAGCAATTGCCGACGAATTCCAGAGATATTTCATATGAACCTCAATCTTGATTCGGCATTGCGCTAACATGCAAGGTGGACAATTCTTTTGACTGAATAAATTGGAAGATAAGATACGCCTAAGGTCCAATATTTTGAGCCTAAAAAGGCAGCAAACAGGGGATCTATCATCAAATGCCTTAAACCAGGATGCAAATTCTCGGTGGCCCCCGTTCGTATTTTCTCCAAGTGGTTCCACCGTCTCGATAAACAAGAGTGAAAGATAATAGAGATGACAATAACAGAGTGAAAATCTCTGTCAAGAAAAGAGAAGGGAGCACAGAAGACTATGAATTGCAGGATCAGATTCGCAACCAAAGCAATCTATCATGGTATATTCCTTTTATTCAACCATTTGCTTTTGTCCCATATGCCTCTAATTGTGGTATTGGGGTGGGAATCAGGTATTAATGCTAAGGGTATAATGCATCTTCTGCTTTCCTTCTTTTCACTAATGTGTCAAATAAGTCCTCGATAAGTAATCTATTCGCTCGTCTTTCATTGATGTTATGGATCTGATGCATCTCCGGGGACTGGATAAGCTGTGTGGGGAATCAAAATTACTTCAGCTGGTAACCTCACGAACCTTTTCAACATGTAGCTACGTGGAATTAAGACAAAACTTACTTCTTACGTGAGAACTTGATTTCTTGATTAATTATTTCAATATTATTTTAATTATTAGAATCAAAATGATATTCTACATGAGAATATCTTTGTAAATTTTATCAAGTTGATATAGAGAATCCAAAATAAAAGAAGAAAAGGAAAGAACCATATTCTTTCAACAATGAAAACTACTATTTCATATAAATCATGTTCACAGAAAAAACTATTATTTTTTTTACTAATTCTTTTAAATATTTGGATCATGCTCATTACTCATGGACACATTAGATTTAACCAAGTAACCAACTAGCTAGAAAACTAGAGCTGCATTTAAATCCGAAAGATTATAAAGTATATTTCAACTAAAGCCATTGGAGGAATAAGAATATAGTCGAGAAAACAGAGAGCAAGTAGATAACCGAAAGTTGTAAATAAATGACATAATTTTTGTGGTTGCAAGTGGTAACTTGTGGCCAGTTAATGTATTGATTGAAAGAGGAATAAAGTGAATGGAGGTGCTTTCATATGCAAGTTGCAGAGGGGTTTCTCCTCCTTTAGAAAAAGCAGAGTGGCTATTTTTTAGAAAAAAGCCAACAGGACTGGCCATTTTGCTACCAACAATGGACTGTAACCCATGAGCTCATGGAATTCTATCAGGTTACCTGCATCTGCTGTCTTGTATTGGATGGATTGGATTGAATGACAGCAGCTACATGCGAGGTATGTGGATGGTTACCAGGCTCTCATTATGTTTCCCCCATTAAAGCAAGATCAAATGCCAATCGCAGTGGCAAAAAAGTAAAAGTAGCAAACGCTTGGTTTTAGCAACAGTCATTCTGACGCATGTAAGTTAGGATGTACTCAAGGGTTTTTTTTTTTTTAATATAAAAAAATTTAAGCACATTAATATATTGTTAACAAAAAAATTAATTATAAATTTAAAATTTTATATATATTGGACATCATTTTAAAATAATAAAAAGATAATATATTAGATGATATTTTTTAAAAATATTGAAATAGTAATATATTATATTCACTTGGATTAACTTATTAAATATACAACCAGATTATGAGATAATAATAATTTAATAGAAAAAAATATAAATTATAAAAGTTAATTTTTAATTAATTTAATATTAAATAATAAAATTAAAAAATATATTAAATAAAAAAAATAAAAATAAAATTACCTGAGTCAACTCGAGTTAACCTACGACTTAGGTCATAAAATTAAATAATTCCATAAGAAAATACATGAAGCCCAATAATTTCTAATTAATTCAATGTCAAATGATAAAATAAAAAAATAATTAAAAAAATAAAATAATCAAAATCAACTCGAGCTAACTTCTTTAAACCCGTGATTTGGGTTATAAGATCAAGATAATTTTATAAAAAAAATAAGAAATTCATTAAAAATCATTAAACTTCATTTCCAATAGATGCAATATTGAATGTTGAAATTGATAATAATAACTAAATCCATGAGATTAGGGTAACTTCAAAGAAAAAAATTAAAAAAATCATGAAATCATATTCTCAAATAACCTAATATTAAATAATAAAATTAATAAAAAAAATGAATTATCGAAGGATGGAATTGAAAAGAAAAGGAAGACTTGAGAAACTAAATTAAGTTAACTCACGTCACCCTATCCAACCCGTAATCCGAATTATAAGATCAGAATAACCTTATGAAAAATAAATTATTCAATAAAAAAAAGATAAAAAAATAAACATGATTAACTTAAGTCAATCTGTAAAACCCACAACTCGGATCATAAGATTAGGATAACCATATAGTAAGAAAAAAAAACATTATGAATTTTAATTTTCAACTAACTCAATATTGAAGGATGAAATTAACAAAAAAATCAATTAGAAAAAACAATAATAAAATGACTTGAATAAATCCAAATTAACCAATTAAACTCACGATTTAGATTATAATATCAAAATAAATTTATAGACAAAAAATATGTAGCCCCCTCCCAGTAGATTTAATAGTAAAAGTTAAAATCAAAAAGAAAAAAAATCACAAGATGGATACATAATTCAATAAAAAAAAATTAAAAATAATTACGAAGAACAATTTTCAAAACAATATAATAAATATGTAATGATGAAATTATATAAAAAAATTAGGTTGCTAAAATATAAAATTAAATAAATAAATAGTATTTCATGGGTGCGATTATTTAAGTCATATTTAAAACAGGTAGAGTTCGTGTTTTACCCTTGCCAACCAAACAATGTAAAGGGACCAAAAAAACCTATGGAACACATGAAATAAATTGCTGTCAAGCAAAATTAAGTTGAAATGAAACTTTAAACTCAATAAATGAACAATGCTTTTCCATTTGCATCTCAACTGAACTTTTGGATGATAGTTATAGCTCATCAATCATCACTGCTATGATGATTAACTCAACACAAGGAAATGGATGATGAAATCAAAACCATTACCATCTTAATCAAAAGAAAAACCTTTTGGTATTCTAGGGCTTGGCCTAGCGGTGGAAGGGGCTTGTCTCCTTCCACTGCACCTGGGTTCGAGCCCTGGCATGCACGCCTGTCACCCCCGCGGTGCCTTACATGCCTACTGGGTTTGCAGGGTATTTAGTGGGCTGTGGGGATTAGTCGTGGTGCACGTAAACTGGCTCGGACACCCCACGTAAATCAAAAAAAAAAAAGAACCTTTTGCCTCTGTGGCATGATAAATCATTAATTCAACACCATGATTGATTCACTAGAAGATTATCTGCGTGCCGAGAGAAAGGGATGCATAACCTACCATGATCGTTGAACAAAAGGAGCTACTTCACTGAGATTTTATTGCAGAAGCAGTCATCAATCATCATAACCAGGTTGTCTCATTTGGCAGTGGTCAATAACTAGTTCAGTTTAAGCAATCAATTAGCAACAAAGTTTCGTTTTTTTACAGAGTGAATGATACTTACCGTGTGATTTTTAGTGTGCTCTGCTGCTCTGATAGCATGTAATTTTAATAGTAGTACAGCATTAAAAAACATTAATTTGATGTTATTTTTAAGTAAAATATATTTTTAAAACACATGAAAAAACAAAAATGCAGAAGCTGCTACAATTTGAGACCCTCAAAGGTAAAATGAAAATTCCCCCACCAAAAGAGAATCTCTGTGTCCACTTGAAGTGTATAAAATGATCAACTAGACAGATTAAGAAAACATAAAGAAAAGAAGTAACCTTTCCACATTGTGAAAAGTAAGATATTGTGTCTCCTTAGGTGGGGTTCATAACCCAAGCTTCTGATTAACACTGAAATCATCATGATGTTTTATTTAGTTGGATGAACCGTACAATCAGGATCCCAAAACAGTGATGCTTTCATGAAATTACAACATTCTTCGGCAAGTGCAGTAGCCCTGCCAGCAAGCATTTACAATCAAATCTAGTGCGCGAGGCAATATCTTAAGATAAGCTAGCTCAATATGCGAGTTCGGAGAGAAGGATGTACGGATTACTTTATTAATCAAGGACAGAGGTAATCTGGCTCGAATCTTACTCGGTACTCTGGTATCGTAATTTAAGCAATAATCCATAGACCAGAGAAGGATCTTCTTCTATTAAAGAGAATCTTTCGAGAAAGATCTGTAATGGAGAAAGATTACTTGAGGAAAAATTAAAGGACCAAGGAAAAAGAGAAGGGAATTGACACAGGATGTTTCAGTAAGTGGAATGGGGAGTCAGCTTCGACTACGGTTTGAAAGGTCAAGCTCGGTCAAAAAGACCGTTCTTTGTGTACAATGAATGGCTAGTGAAACGAGCTGAGGGGGTTTACAGGAAAAGTAGGTAGCTTGAGACCACAGGAGTCCAGCGTGAAGTGCTCTGTGACTCGGCCAGTATGATGTAAAGCATTCAAATTAATTGTTCGGCATTCCAATGTTCTTAACTGTGGAGTGAGTTTGGACTTCCTGGGCAGTTGTGAAGCGCCTTATAGGTTGTTCGCAAGCCATACGTGATGCTACCAAGCAAGAGGCAGTAGTTTCTCGAATTCATGTACAGCTGCAAATTCTGCAAGCCATACGTGATGCTACCAAGCAAGAGGCTAAAATGGTGATCTACTATTGAGCTAAAAGAACGGAGAAAATGAGAACAAAATACTGAAAAGCTCAAAGACCCTCCTGCCTGTTGAATTCAAGTTAAGATTTGTTTGTTTTGAGTGAAACATTTTATAAATAAATGTTGAAATGAGTAATGATAAAAAAAAATATTGTGATAGTATAATAATTATGATGTGATATGATCATTGAGTGGTGGTGTTAGTTGTGGTGGTGTGAGGGAGAAGTGGTGGAGGCAATTGTGAAAGTGGTGGTGAAGTGATAGGGTGGTAGTGGCGATCCATGAAGATGACGGTGAGGTAATAGTGATAACTGAGATAATTGGAAAATAATATCAGAAGGAGATTAAATTATGTGTGTATTACAGTCCATAAAATATAATATTTTATAAAACAGAATGTTTTGCAATAAACGAGTTAAATTTAAAAATGATGTTAATTAATTTTTATATAAAATGTTTTACAGAAAATAAATGAAGGATAAAAAGAAAAAAAAACATTTTATGCAAAATATACTACTCAAAACAAAATCAAACACCGTTTCAATTGCTGATCTTTTCACGGACACAAACATTAGACATGTCATGACCTTTTTCCGTACATCAACAAGTATACAAGCAGGTCTAACATGCGAAGCTTTCAGCTTATATATTGAAGACGCTCATATAATGGAGGTTACTTTATTACATTCTCTCCACCTTAGAATGGAAACCCGAGTGTTTGCTTATTGGTCTGGGCAAATCTCTTCCTGCACGCATTTATTCTTATCTTGGAGGAACCATCTTCAAGGTATCAACTCTCAAGTAAAGGTGGGCAGGCGCGCAACTAGCAAGTCTAACGCCCACTTCAAGATAGGTTCCTACACTCTTCTGAAACAAGATCCATAGAACAAATTCCCCATGCCCATCTTCATGAGGTCACCACTCCCTGCATTGCAGAGCGGGTGCTCTTAAAAACAAGGATAACCAGCCTCAGTTTTGCAATCCGGATATTGAATTCAAGCAGAACAGAATCCTGTCCCCTCCAAGTTCACGTCCTATTGACTAGACTTCTTGATGGCATGTACACAAAAGACCAGTGGAAAGAAAAGGAAAAGACAGAAAATAAGGCACAAACACAACTGTACTGCTGAAAAGAAGCCATGGAGCCATGAGCCATGGATCAAAAAAGAAAAAACATACTCTCATCCATGGGGGTAGTGGTGCCCTGATGGCATCTGAAAACCCATGGCTTGCTGTCTAATGTACGAGTCATGAACAGCTCCTCTATGCAGATTTTGGCCTTGCATTTTAAGCCCATATGAGCTAATCCCATAAGGAGCAGACATGAAAATATTTGCATTTGTTGAATTAAAAGCTAAGGTTCCTCCACCGTTGGGTTGATTCCATTGAAAATGTGTTCTAGGCATGGCAGCAGAATTGGGCTGCTGAGAAATCGCCCCAGGTTGATCAGGTGAAGGTCTTTTATTGTCCGGTGATGGAGTTCTCGCGTCGTTGAGATTGACAGTTGTTATATCATGAATACTGGCTCTCCTCTTATCTTTCCCTCCTGAAAGCTGCCTGATAAAATACTTCTGCGCATGACTAGCCACCTGAGTCGGCGTTCTACTGATAACAAAATTGCGAGATATGTTTCTCCAGTCCCCCTTGCCATACTTTTTCAAGCCCATCAGAAACAGCCTGCGGTAGTTCAATTGTTAGGTCCACTGATTTGTGCTTGGAAGAACAAGCCATTACAAATACCTTGTCTCCAAAACAGCAACTTAAAACATGTAAGGGGAACTGGCAACTACAAGTAGTAAAGTACAACTCTGATAAAGATGTATCCACAGAATGAATTTCAAGATTCTGCTACAGTCATGCTCTCCCATAGATTAGATTCTTTCACAGCTTATATTCTCAACCACCGCCTATTCAAGTAATATGGCTTACTACCATATTACATTCAATTCACTGCTCTTAGAAAATACAATGAAAAAAAATGAAGGATTTCACATTAATTCCATTTTAAGCAGAAAACTGACCAATGATACGAACACACAAATACATACACGTGAGTGTATGGAAACTTACTTGTGCTCTTCCTCTGTCCATGGAACACCTTTCTTTCTCTCCTGATCAGCAGGTCGACCTGTTGAAGATCTCTTTCCACCAAGGCCATAAGATTGTTTAAACCCATCATAGCCATTGCCATCAACCCAATCCAATGTGAATGGAGAGGTGCTATATCCAGGAACTGGAATCAGCCCTGCCTCTATGTAGCTAACATCAAGTTCTAATTCCTTGTACTGCTTTATCACATCCCCTACTGTCTTCCCTGGAATCATAGCTGCCACCTTGTGCCATCTATCAGGAGTGTCCTCGTCATAAACTGCAAGGGCATTCTCAAACGCCTTGTTCTCTGCTGGAGTCCATTTTGTGTTCTTGCTCTCTTCTAGCAGCCAATTCGTGCTCGAAAGATACGATGCGGGAGATAGAATTCCCATTTCCCACTTCATTGTATCAGAAATAAGTTAACATGCCAGTGAATTCAAACAAATTCACAGTTGCTTGATTAAAGAAATTGGCTAGAGAAGTTGGATTTATGAAGGAGAGGAGAAACAGAAGGGGAGAACCCAGTAGAGGAAATGCAGAGAGGTGGAAGTTTCACCACAGAAATATCAGTGTTAGATCAAGAAGCATTTGCAAGGAATCAGAATAGCTTTTTATGTTTAGTCAAGCCACTCAGGAATCTGCAAAGGAACAAACTTGTTTTCAAATAAAAACAAAAGCTAAGAAAATTTGGCACAAGCAGTCTAAAAATAAAACACCAAGCTAATTAAACCCTAAAACCACCCGTGAGATCTGAACTTGGCTCTAAAAACTTTCTAGAGGAGCAAACATATGCAGCACCGAAAAACAATATAACCTGAAAAAAAAAAAAAAAGGACAAGAATTCCAAAAGAGGAAAGCTTGCAAGTGAAAACAGCTTCAATGAATTTGACAACCCCAAAAAGGGAAAGACAGAAAGAAAGAAACTTGGAGATGGGTAATAAAACAGGTTGAGATTTCAGAAGTTATCTGGATTCGGGGCAGTGAAAACAAAAAATAAAAGCTGGGAAAAGATCTTTTGTTTCCTCCTTTTCCTTGAGGTCCGAGCGACAGAGAAAAGAGAAGGAGAAAAAGAAAAAGTGGGTAGAGTGACGCCAATGAGTAGAAGCGAACAAAAACAGCAGCAGTAATATAAAGCACAAAAGCAAGGTATCAGCTTAGCTAGCTTCAAGGAATGAATCTGAGTTTTAGTTCTTATTTTCTTATGAGGCTATAATCTGGAGGCAGAATGAGAGGGAGCAGCTGGGATTGGAAGTGGTGAATTGTTATTGGCTGGAATGGGGTCTGCGGATCCTGCAACTTAATGAATTTTTTTCCCTCTAATTGGCCGTTTATCTGTTTTTTTATTATTATTATTATTTTCTATGAAGGTGTTTGGTGTCTTTTGCAATTTTCCTTTTCGGGTTTCGTTTCTTGAATTTTTGAAAACATTTTTTTTATTTTGTTTTTTTCAACATACAAACAACAAAGACCAGCAAACTAGGCGGAAGAATAATATAATTTAATAAATATTATGACATTGGGAGTAATGATATTTTAAAAAATTATTAAAATAAAGTTTTTTAAATAAAAATAAAATCCATAGATTCAGTGATGATATTTTGATATTACTGAAAATATCTTGATAAAATAAATACAAAAATTTGAACAGATATTACCAACTATAATCACCACACACAGCCATATAATTGAATATTTATATTATTTTTAATTTTTTTAATTTGAAAAACAACTTTTAAAAAATAAAGAATAGTGGTAAATTATCAGAAGAGATGAATAAATAAATATTTTAAAAAAATAATGTGATCAATAGAAATTTTGAAAATAGTTATTGTAATCTTAAACGGACTTTCTTTCAAATTTTCAAGGAAACATTTTCAAAATTCAAGTTTTCATAATTTGGCTTCTCATGTCATGGAAAATGGGTCAACAAATACACATCAATCCACTAATTTAAGCTGTGAATTTCCTAGAGGGATATATATATATATATATATATATATATCACATGTTTACCTACAGAAAATTAACCCATAATCAAGCGATATACCTTAACAGTATTTTCTTCTTTCTTTTTACTCCGTATCTTGTTCTTGCTGAGCGGTAGCCGCCAAAATCACATTGGGCAACTTGGTGATGTGGGCCCACACGTGCTTTCAACACCTATTGGTCGCCTCCCCCGTAGTTGACCAGTGTTATGATTCCAAGCGTGTATCTTTTTGATGCTAAGAAGATATTTTTATAAGAATTTAATTTTTTTTATTTAAAATTAGATTTTTAAATTGATTGGATGGGTTGATTTTAAAAATAAATTTAAAAGATAAAAATAATATATATATATATATAAAATAATATTTTTATGGCGTGATTGTTATTTTTTAAAATATTTTTTAATATTAATAATATTTTTTATTTTTAAAAAATTATTTTTAATATCAATAAATTAAAATTATTTGAAAATATAAAAATATATTAATTTAAAATAAAAAAATTAAATTTTTTTAAGAACGTTTTTAAATACCACACATATAAATAATGAAGCTGGTCCTAGCACAAGCACCCTTGATCTTGACATTTGGCATTAGCTTATTGGCTGTGACTGAGCAATTATTATTATTATCCAATCAGCTAGAAGCCAGAGAAAGAGTTAAGCCAATGACCTGGATCCACGTAACCCGTTAAATATGTGATTATGAGATCCGAGCATAGGGCGTCCAGCCAACCACTCCCTCTTTTCACGATGTTTTTTAGTGGGATGGAGTAGGAGAATACTACCATTCCCCACTCTTAATCTAAGCGCGTGTTAATCTAGCACACCAACCAAAAGCATCGGAAAGAAGCGCAAGTCCTCTTCTTTCTTTTTTTTCGCAGCAAATTAAGGCTGGATGAAAATATTTATTTTGGTTTTGCAGTTGCCTATCTTTATGTCTGCTTTCTATAAGTTATGTTTTATAGTATTGACAAATGATTCACGCAGGGGCTATAAGGTTAATACAAAAAATTGATTTGTAAGTTCGAATTCCACTAATCAATAAAAATTAGTGCCCTGCCACTCACTGATTCACTGTTTATAAGGTGATCAGTTAAGCTAAAACGATTTTTTTTTCCCTTTTCATTGGGTTTTTTTATTTTTTTTCTTCCAATATTTTTATAATTTATTTTAGTATGTTCCATAAGATATGTTTATAAAACATATTGGTGTTCTATTTTTTTAACAAAATATTATATTTTTTTTTAAATTTAAATTACATTTTCTGCTAGACATTTGAGTTGGTTTTGGACCCCTTATCCCATCAAAAATATTAAATATTCTTCTATAATTATTTTAAAAAATTACATTAATATTATTTTTTCCCCCTCAATGACACTGGAGTGTGCTAATTTAATTCCTAGAATGTGAAATTTATTAATGTTTTGTACTAATATATTTAAGGTTGCTGTCCCTTGATGTTGCTTGAAGAAATAACTATTTTTTAAGTTAAGATTGATTCAATATTTATATAATTATGGATCCTATTATAAATCATGATATGTTTACCTGTATTGTATAATGTAAGATTGTTTCAAGTTCAATTTTCATGAGATTTATGAGATGAAGAGTGAATAATTTTATTTCAACTTTATAGACTCCTTTTAATTTTTGCATTCACTTACATGAAAGTTAAGATCTGCCATGTCTAAGAGTATAAAATGTTTCACATACATCAAAGAGATTTATTTCAGATATGTTGTTAAATTATAAATATATATATATAATAATTATTAAATAAATTCAGATACAAAAATCTGAATATTATACAAAATTTATTATTGAAAAAAATATCATATCAATTGTATAAAAATTCATCAAATTTTTATTCCATGTTTTCTCAAACTGAAAGCTATTAGATTTGCATATATATAATTGATATTACTGATATTAAGAAGCAGCTATGGTTATTTTCTCTTTATATCTTTTTTTTTTAATTTGAGATTTTTAGTCTGTTTTGCTAAGTGGTTCAACATGTTTTTTTTTATTAAATTTTAAAAATAAAATTTTAATTGTTTTATATTTTTTAGATTATTTGATATGTTGGTATAAAAAATATTATTTTAATATAATTTAAAGAAAAACACACTTAAAAAGCAATCATCATCATATTTTCAAATATCTTTTTAATATGAGTTTTGTATTATGGTACATGCTATTTTTTAAGACTATTTTTACTTAAAATACATTAAAATTTATTTTTAAATTTTTTTATTTTTAAATATTAAGATCATAAAAAAATAAAAAATATTAATTTAATATTTTTTAAATCAAATATACTTTTAAAAAATAAAAAAACAAAAGCTGTTGATACTCAAAAAAATTTTAGGGGAGTTTGTGAATGTGAAAACATTTTATTTTGGAAGTATTTTTTTAACAAATTTATTAAAAAAAATATTTTTATATTGATATATTAAAATAATTTAAAAATAAATTTAAATAAAATTTAATTTTTTAAAGCATACTTTTCAAAAACATGCTCTTTAAACAATGCTACCGAGCTGTCCTCTTCTGATGTGACCAACTGCTCCACCGTTTTTGTCCCCTACTCTCTCTCTCTCTTATTGGAATTCTACCCGTCAAAATTATATATAAAACAAACAGAAAAAGGAATTTTTTTTAAAAAAAAAAGAAAAGAAAGGAAAAAACAATATATCCTGCAACCGCCTCTGACAGTCTTAGTCACGGCATCTCGAAGCTGCAACTCATAAGCAATCTTAGGTGTCTTTCATTCATTTCCACATGTATGGAGCCCAGAGTTGAGTGCTTAGTCCGCTTGAAGTGGACCCGAAGCTAGGCCCAGACGAATATAGACTTAGGAGCTTCATTAAAAAGTTTAACTAATTAAAAAAAAAACTAAAAGAGAACAAAAAAAAAATGTTCACCGTCAGTTAATTTTATGGTGTTTAGTGAATAACTAATAGTATTTTATTACTTATTTTTTGAGCTTAATTTAGAGAAAATTAGATATAATTAGAAGATATAAATTTAAGGTAAAGATATTTTTATCATTTTTAATGGGTTATGAGTTTAATATTTTCTTTACTCTTTGTTTTTGTTTTTTCCTTTAAGAATATTACTAATTACTCTCTTATTAATATAATTTTTTTTTCATTTAGACACAATTCGACAAGAATAATATTTTCTCTTTCTTAGCTTTTTTTTTTTTAAATCTTACCCCATTGTTTAGGGGTAAAATATTCTTTGCATTAGGGCAATTTTGGTATTCTAAAATTGAGTGAAGACAAGATGGGTGTTTTGTGTTTTAATTGTATAGTAAATTTACGCCACTATCCTTACAAGAAGTAATTTTTTGGCTTTTAACCGAGGGTCACATTCATATTTTCATATAACTTATCTACACTTGGGATGAAAAAAAACTTATTGAATATGGGTCCTTTCTGTAATTTTAAATTTTGTTGCATGGTAAAAAGTTGTTGGCGCCCTTGATATCAAATAATTTAATTTTTATCATTTTATTACTTTGTTTTGTAATTAATAAGTTGGGTTTAAGTATTTTAATAAATTAAAAAATTAAAAAATATATTGACGCGCATGGTCTAAGCATCAATGTATTAGTCACTTTATTATTTTAGGACGACACTTGTGACTGATTCAAGTATATTCTTCGTAAAAAAAATGTAGCATGTGTATAGATAACTATTAAACTTTCATTTCCTTTTAATTTAGTCTATCTTTTTTTGTTGTTGTTTGTATTATGTTATTTAATTTATGAAATTAGAATTTAATTTCAATCTTATCCTTATTCAAGTTTTTTTTTTGTTTGATTAGGTTTCTATTTTAAAAAAAATTGATTTTTTTTTATATTTTGACTTGTGTTAGTTACATATTAAAATTTACAGGGTCTTCAACCTCTGTGAATGTCAATTTATAATACTATTTGATTTTTTTTGTTATTTTTCTTGTTAATAAATATATTTGATAAAATGCCTATAAGTTAACCATTTTGGATAATTTCACCGAAATATTTTTAATTTTTTCCTATACATTTAAATTCACAAACTAAATAATGTAATGTAATTTTCTAGTAACATCACCATCCACATCAACTGAAAATTATAATCCAACCTTCATGTGGCCAATGTAGAAGTAATAGCTGAGGTATTCAAAGCAAACGTTTAGATTTACCAATTAAATTGTTTATTAATATTTATACTCTAAGTTCATCAATAAAATTTTTATCAACGAACCTTATAGATGCAAATAATTTTTTGGAAGAATTTTTATTGGTAATTTATGCTTTATCAGTAAATCTAACAATAATAATACATATTAATGAATTTACTAGCATAATAATGAGTCAAAATTTTTTTTTATTCTTTTCATCTCATTAGTATGTCAATTGATAAATATAATATATCATCGATAGAAAAAATATATGTAATTCTATTGGTGATTTTTTTTTTCCACCATTAGAATTTTTCTCAATGAATTTGATACATAACTGACAAAACATCCATGTACAATTTTCTTAGTAATTAAATAATAACAATGATATTTTTAGCAATTCTTTTACAACTCTCTAGAATATATTAGCAAACTTAATCCATTGATAACACCATTAATAATAATTTAAAAATAAATTAATATAAAAATTAAATATTTATTACAAATCTAAACATTCATAAATTTAAATATGATTAATTTAGAATAAAAATGTTAAAAGAGGAGTAAATAAGTCTTCATTAAAAGCGTAAGGCCAATAAAAAAGAGCACATGTACCACTTATTTATGGTTTTGTCTTCATGATCAATTGATAGAGTTTGAATGTCTTAGCACTGAGCTGTGCATAATCAGCATTAAGATAGGTCGAATGAACTTATACTTGTTGGTTTAAAATTACATCGAATTCTAGAGTTAGAGTACTCAAAATTGATTTTGAGTATTTAACGGTTGAAATACTATAAGTTGTCTATAACACCTCAACCATAATGTGAGAGAGATTGTACACTCTATTTCTATTGAGTCCATCAAACAATCTTGTCTTCAACCACAAATCTGGATTAAGATCTGGATAAGTCAAAAGATTATATTTGTATCTCTCATTCAACCACGTGTTATATTCTTAGAAAAAGTTAGAAAATTCAAAGAAATAATAACTTAATAAGAAAATATTGTAAACCAACATACCATAAAATATTGAACTCGGATATCGACGAGTTGCTGCGCTCTTTTTTAGTGATATCACTCTACACATACATTCAAGAATCATAGTCTGCAATAGAAGATTCTTGTTAGTTAAATATATTTATCAAAAAATAAAAAAAATCAATATAATAAAAGAAGAATCTTACTATCTACTTCGCTTGTGAAACAAATGGAACGAAAGTATCAATATACGTGGTAACAAAACTGTGAACATGATAGTTTTGATTCTTTATGCTGGATTGTTGCTGGATTGTAACCGTCACTTTAAATGCTTGGACATCACTTGCTAAATATATTTCGCCCATACAACATTCAAGATGTAGGACAATTTAAAATCCTTCCATATCATCATGTCCTTCCAGCCTAACTCTTTCTTTTGTATTTTTTTGGGAATTCTTTCGGGCTATCACACAACCTATATGGTATAAATGAATTATCTATTAGTAAATGATTTCTAAAAGGTTAAAAATAAATGATTTCAATCTTACCTAGTTGTAGCGTGATTTTCCAAACACTTATTGTAATAACATTGTTAGCTCTATCATATTCAAAATTTTCCTTGTAGTTAAAATTTATAAAAGACAATTTTCATTAATATCAATAAACTAATGGAATTAACATAATAAAAAAATAGCCAAGTCAATATTAACCTCAAGTCTTTTGAATCTTGTATTATTCAAAGGTTTTTATTCAGGATGTTTGGAAACTAACTCCGTTGAAACAAATGAAATTTTCATCAACAATTTCATTGCTAGTGTTATAGTTTTGATAATCTTAATATTTACAAACATGAAATTGTATTCGTATATTGAAATTATTTTTTCAAAAATTATTAACATGTGGTTGTGATGGGAAACAAACATGCATTGAAAAGTTATTTTCACGCTAAGCTTATATAGAATATTGATGTAACATGTATTAATTAATTATTTAAACTAAATAATAGTGATTTAACTCAAATTTATTCAATCTATTTTAATAGTACTTTTAATTTAGTATCAATTATCTACATAAATTCACATTTCTATACATTCACTGAAAATTTCAGCATAACAATAAAAATGACAAAATCTAAAACAGATATGTTAACTAAGTTATTATTCATTTCATCATAAAATACTTAAGTCACAAATTCAAAATAAATCTTCTCAATTTACAAACAAATAAAATTTTACAAAAGTTCAAACAAATCATAGCATGCATAAATCATATATTCACACAACAAATTTTTATGGGATAAAGCTATAAAACAAGTAAACACCCAATAAAATACACATATGCAAAAAAATATGTAATAAAAATTAATATTTTAAAATTAAATTCAATTAAAAAATGAGTATTTTTGCTTACTAGAAGCATGAAATCCTTAATAAAATTCAAATAAAAAAAAAGATGCTAAAAATCAAAGTGTTGAGGTGGCTAAATTTATAGCGAGAGACTGATTTATGAAAAACATCGAGTGAGAGGTGTGTTGTTTGTTGCAGAGAAAAATGGAACAAGAAGAAGAAATGGATGGAGGACAAGAGGTGGGTCACTCACTAAATTATAAATTAAATATTATAAATAGATATAATGATAAAATTCACTGGCAAAATCAATCCATGGGTAAATTTATCTGTAAAGATGATGTCATCGTATTTTTTAGTTTTTTTTTAATTTTTTTTTGTATATATCGATGATATACTCATATTAGTGTTTACTAATGAATACAATAAGGGAATAGTCTATCAATAAAGTTCATCCCAATCTATCCATTAAAAAATTAAATAAGTGTTTCCATTTGTATTTGTTAATTTTTCTTTTTATTTAAGTCTTAGGTTTTCTTTGTAACATCCTTGGTAATAGAAGTCGTATATTAATCGCAGCTGATGTAAAAAGAAATGCATGTGTATATAATATATGTCATGAGTTTTGCTTGATATACACTATTTTTAAATTAGATTTTAGATGATCCACTGTGCATATGTATTATTCAGTTATTTAAAGTAATTCTTAAAAATTATGTTAATTTATTTATAGCTAAGTAAAATTAAGCCTGGAGTTAATGAGGTTGCTCATGTTATGAAAAAGTCTTTCAAGGTTTCAAGGTTTTGAGGGTTGAGAGGATAGTGAAGCTGGGTTTGAGCTGCAACTGCAAGACTTGCAACACAAGTCTTTTTTTTTTTATGGGTTTGGGATCTTTCAATGTCTAAGTCAATTTAAACAAGAGAGAAAGATCAATCTTGTAAGATATTAAGTCAATTTAAACGAAAAATCAATAGAAGAAAACAACTTTTGCAACAGTCCATCCAAAAACTTTGAAGCCTCCATCTCCATGGTGTGCTAAAAAACTGCAGAGAGTGTTTTTCAAAATTGCAACATGCAGTAGAGGGAGTTAAGATCACAGCAAAAACATTTGTTAAGAAACGGTGTATGGTTGCATGATGTTGCCAAAATGCTAGACGATCAATGATCCTGCAACGAAGAAATCGCATCAACATTTGTCTAGCAACAACAACAACAATTTGAACACGATGGAGCTAACTTGAGAAGAGAACAAAAGGAAACAAAAAGCTAAGGAGGGAAAAGAATTCCTTGAACAAACCTTGAAGAAATGTGCTGAAAGTGGCCAGAGAGATCTATTGCACGTCCCTTAACTCAGCTATGGACACTGAAAAAGACATAAAAAAGCATGCAAAATCATAAAGCTATAACATAACATGGGTTGCATACATGGTGGAATGAGGAAACAATTATTATAAAGAAAGTTTAATGATATGGGGATTTTGTTGTAGTTCTAGACATAGATAATCATAGATTGTGACAATGAAATTTATATGAACATGTTGTGTAATTAAAAGGATCATGACAGGTGTTGTAGTATTTTTAAATTGTAATTTTTTATTGTTTAGTTAAAATGTTGTTATCGTATATTTCACATGCCCCAACAAGTGGATGGTATCCATGCCATTAAGGAGATGTTCAAGAAGCTTTTCAATAGCTAAATTTAGTCATTCGCTATATAACTAGGTGCATAAATATGCCTTCTTTTATATGGTGTGGCATCTGTATACATATCATGGTTGGATTGTTGTTGATGATTGATTATTTATGTTTTTTTTTACAATTAAAATACATAATTATCATCTATTTATTTGTTATTTACATGGGTATGACATGGAATGTCAAAAACTCAAATACCTTGAGTCTAACAAACACATTATTCTCAAAACTCTTAAATCTAGCATAATTGACAAGCTAAAGGTATTTTGATTTGGTATGTCTACTAAATCCAAGAATTTTAGATCTGATATGATTACTTGAGTAAATTTTATTGGGTTTAGTATGATTATTAGACTTAAGACTTTTAAGTGTAATATAAATATATGTTTTAAAACGTTTGAATTTTTTTTTTAAATATTTAATATGAAAAAATAATAATTTAGACGTGCCGTGGAGGACTAGATGCTAAAAAGAAAGCAAAGAATAAGAAGGGGCCTACGAACCTGCTGCTAGTAGAGAAGAATAAAATTGCAATTTGAAGAAACTGTTTTACAGAGAAAGGGGTTATTGACTAAAATGTAGACTACCTAACAAAGTCCAAAAACATAGAATCAGATAGCGACGCATGACTGAATATCATTATCAGCAAAGAAGAAAATCCACCAGCTTGATGAAAACAGACAAATTTTTAAACCAAAAGACACATTACAAAAGTCTCCAAAAAAATTGATAAATTAATAGAAAAAGAAGGGGAAAGCAAAGCAAAGGACTTCGATTCAACAGAGCAGAAAAACCTCTAGAAACTCATGGGAAACAAAATAAAAATACAGCAAGCAAAGAGAGACAACATAATTCCTTTGACAATTTGGCTTATATACGCATTAAATAAATAATACTTGTCTATTTATGTTTTATCATTTGCTTCTCAACCGTACCACGCAATGCTAAAGTCTCCACTTTGATGGGGCGAGTAGCACCCGCACCCATCCAATGAGCTCGATTTACCACTTGTTCCTCTATGCTAATAGAATTTCAACACAGATGAATTTTTATTTTGTTTGAGAAGAAGACAAAACAGAAGGAGACAAAGAGAGGCGTGTCAAGCATTATGTTCAACAAAAATCATTAGATGTCCATATAGCAACATGGGATTGTGGCAGAAATGAGTCCTTTTGTTATTTGTTTGTTTGTTTTTTTTTGCCATCACTAGAGATTCAACAAATGAACTTTGAAGTTTGATCTATGATTAATTACTATTACAACCAAGCTATGACTTTAGCTTGAAAATGAAAGCAAAAATTGGAGGCAGATAACAAAACATTGAACCAGGTACCACGTATGAATACCATCTGGCTAACAATCTTGAAATCATGATGCAAGATACTTATTTGTAAGAACAGAAGAGAGAAATAATGAACAACTTGGGATTTGAACAAAAAAAACATAACCTTTTGTCCCAGATTAGCTCCATTAAGAATACATGAGTCAAAAACTCAAATCGAGACCCAAGCAGTACTGCCATCCATTAACAGATTCATGCATGCTGGAAGGTGGCCGGCGATTTCATCCGAATAACTCAGGAATGTATCAAGTAAAATAAAAAGAAAGGGAACAAAACAAAATACAGGAATGAAAAGAAGACAAACTAACTTCAATGCCTTGTTGATCTGAGGCACTAAACTATACATTCCACACTTGAGTGTCCTTGTCAATGGACCAACCACTCTCTCAACTGGCCTCCTGCAATGTTTTCAGCTCCTGTACAATAATGTGAGATAAGTCTAGGCCATCATTATTTGACAAGGTAAAAAAACAAAACTCGATTTTGTTGTTTTACAATTGTGTATGTATCACAAAAGGATTTGTTTCCAATATAACCATTTTCATTACCAAAAACACCAAGCAATAGTACACTATACAATGCAACAGTTTTAATTATGTACCAAACAATTTGGAGCTTTAAAAACAACATAGGATTACATTAAAAATATAGTTTGATTTTAAAAAATAATATAAGATAATATTTTTTATATTAAGATGATAATATATTAAATTAATTTAGATTTTACGGTTTAACTCGTCAAATCTAAGATTTAGATGATAGAATCAACTGGATTTAAAATAAATTTTAAAATTATTTTTATTTAGTTATATAATAATAAAAATAAATATTTATAAAATCGAGTACAAACCAAATATCAAGATATTTGTTAATTTAAGAACTTAGATTTTTTAAAATTATTTTTACTTAATTATATGATAATAAAAATAAATATTTATAAAATCAAGTACAAATTGATATCATAATAACTTTATAAAAAATAAATTAAAATAATTTATATAAATAAATTAACAATGATATTGAGAAAAGAATGAAATCATTTTTCACCACACCCCCGACTCTTTCAGATATAGTAGATAATTTCTATAAGCTTGTTTGTTGGTCGGTTGCTATTGTCGTTCCTTGTGAGTTTTTTCCTTTTAAATAAAGAATAAACAAAATCTAAGGGATGTGGTAAAATTACTACAAAAAAAAATGGATGAAAACCTATTAATTTTTTAAAAAATTATTTTAAAAAACAACATTATTTTTACATTTAAAAAAATAGCTAACCTGCATGACCTCATCGAATCCTTAATGTCTATAATTAAGATATTAGTTAATTATAATTTTAAGAGGTATAATTTAACTCGTTATGTTCTAAATTTGTTTTTTTAAAATTATTAGTTTAAGTTTTATAAACTTCAAAGCTACTAGAAGCTTCTATAATTATTAATTTTAGGACCCATGAGATTAGTTAATAGACACACAAGTTTACCTGATTATTTATATAAATCTAAAAAAAAAGATATTAATTGATCATAAAACTAAAAAATATAATAGAAAGATGAGATATTATTGGATACTCTAGAAACACCAGTTCTTTACTAATATGCAGTTGACACTAACTAATAAGTATAAATCTAAAAGCTATGGATTTATCTTGTGTAAATATACATGGTTCATTTTCTTATATATTATTATAGATGGATTATGTAAAGTTTTTTATTTTTTAATTTGATTCTAAATTTTTTGTTTTTGGTAATTTAATTCTAATTCAAAATTTTGATTTCTTAGTAGGATTGAAAAAAAAAGTTGAAATGAAAAAGACACCAAACATATTTAATGCCATTATTTAAAAAAAAAACATATTTTGGTCTTCAAACTTCAAAAAAAAATTAAAATTCAATTTTGATATAATTTTTTTTTTAGTTTTTAGTCACTAGTTGAGAGGTAAGAGAGATGGCTGAATTTTAGCGATAAGAAAAAAACATGTTATTGATACCTATTTAGACCATCAAAACAGACAATATTTGTATAAAATGACTGTATTTGATGAAAGGAGGTCATATTAGATTTTTTTTTTATCTTTAAAGTGCATGAAAAAAAATCTAATTTTGGGTTGATTTTAATTTTCAGGATAGTATTTTAGGTTTTTTTAAGCTATTGATAGGTTTATCAAGTGTTTTATAAGCTTTTGGGGTTAAAATTGGGTTGAAAACAAGTATTTGTGTTAAAAAAACTAAAATTTTAATTTTCCAGCTATCATGGTGGTCGAAATCTAAACAAATAAGACAATATGTTGTTTAATTTTCTATTTCTATTATAGTTTGCTTAAACAAAAAATTATTTTAATAAAAAAATTTAGTAAATATAATTGAATAAATATTTTATCTTTCAAGATTATTAAATATTTTGATTTATACATATCTCTAGATTTTTTAAGTTTTACATATCTCTAGATTTTTTAAGTTTTACTTTTAAATATTATTTATTTATTTATTTATTAACACACATAGTTCTTAATTTATTTAATTATTAATATTTATATAAAAATTATTTAAATTTAATTTATTTAAACTACACTGCAAAAACCTACATATATATAATTTTTTTTCATAAAAAGATAAAAATATCGAAACCCTGACAGCACGCGGGGTACGTTACTAGTAACAACTATCTTTGGTTTCCAATTTTATATGTGTGGAAATATATTACTTAGAAAAATGCATAATAATTCCTGGAAAGGGAGCGATAGTTTGCTGACTCGTACGATAAGTTTATGCAAGTCAAATGAAGTGTACATTAGGAGAGTGTTACTATACGTGGAATACACTCTGTACATCCCAAGCGTTGGAAACAAACTTGGATACATCTTTTGTTAATGCAAACTATCATTTATTTTTAGAACACGCCTTCGAGAATTTATTTGTTTTTTAAAAAAAAGACCTGAAAACTGCTGCTTTTGTCACATATCTCCATGTGTTCATGTTGGTGTGGGGAAGTGCATCGTCCTTGCGCATTAGGGCTAATAACACGAGGAGAAAAAAATTATTTAAAAAGTAATTCCCGGCTTTTTAATAATAAATATACAATTGATTTTTCATCACGCGAGTACCATATTCCTTCTTGCAATATGACTCACTTGAGAATATATATATATATATATATATATATTATCTGCGGGCTCTGGGCATTGATTTTTTTTTTAATTATGTGGTGTTCCGGTTAACATATATATATATATATATCTCAATTAATTTAAACATTATGTGTTGGTAAAAAAAATAGAGGTGTATCAAGGGGTTTGATTTAGTGGTGGAAGGGACTTGTCTCCTTTCACTGTACCTGGATTCGAGACTTGGCGTGCATGCCTGTTACCCCTGCGGTGTCTTACATGTCTACTGGATTTGCAGGATATTCAATGGATCATAAAAATTAGTCATGGTGCGTGCAAGTTGATCCGGACACTCTATATAAAAAATTAGGAGTAGATGGTGACCACACTTTTTTTTTTTTTAGATTAACGTGGGTGTCCGGGCCAGTTTTCGCGCACCACGACTAATCTCACGGGCCCTGAAGTTAACGACCATGTAAGCCTCCAGTGGCCATCATATGAGCAACTAAGGACTCGAACCTGAGACCACAGAGGGAGCAAAGAGATGGTGACCACACTTGAAAACATTTATGATAATGTCCTAATAATCAAAGAAGTTTGGCACCTCAACCAAATTGTTTCCATTAAAGGAAAGATTCATTTTGTGTTCTTTCATAAATGTCAAAAAGTTTGAGCCAAAGCGAACGAGATCTGAGGCTTGCGCACCACAACAACTATTTCTTAATGCGTTTGCACAGGTTTCTACTGAAGAAAAAAATCCATGTCTTTATATTAGTGGTGGGGGATGTGGATACTTCAATACATTCAAGTAAATTGTTGGTTATTTGGTAGGCCTTCGTGTATTATAAATGACTCTGGTCTAAATATTTAAAAGAATTATTAAAAAAAACTTTTTTTATCTACTTTTTTATACATGTATAGATGAATATAACACATACGAAGATGAAGTTTCATTTTTTCTTTCTCTTCGTCCATGTTTGACTTTTAGAATTAATTTAACAATATTTACCAAAAATATTTATATTATAAAATATTATTTTAGTTTTAGTAATAAAAAATGATACTGAAATAATTAATCTACGAACACAAAAGTAAATTCTCATATCACTAATAAGTTTCCTTCAAATCTACATAAATAAATTTATTGTTATTATTATTAATAATAAAAAATATATTAAACGGGCTTTGTTTTTATTTTCTTTTTTTAATTTAATCCTTTAAAATTGGATTGATTGGAAATTAAAATTTATTATTTTTTATGTGGTTGTCATGGTTTTATGACCTAGATTGCGGATTAGGTAGTTGATTCATTTTTTTTCTTGTTTTAGTTGAATTTTTTTAATTTCATCATTAAATATTATGTTGTTTGAGAATTAGACTTCATAATTTATTTTAGTTTACATTCTATGAGGTTATCATAGTCTCATGACTCGGATGGTTCTTTATATTTTTTTAATATAATTTTACCCTTCAACATTAGATTGATTGAGAATTGAATTTCATAATTTATTTTGATTTGCTTTATGTAAAGTTATCCTAGTCTTATTAATCATATTTGACATGTTAAAGCAAGTTGACTCGACTTATTTTTTTAGTTAAATTTTGTTTTAAACTCTGTCATTCAAACATTAGGTTAATTGAAAATTGAGTTTAATAATTTTTCTATTTATTTTTTATTGGGTTATCATGATTTCATGATCTGGAAAGCAGATTTAACAGATTAACCCGAATTGATTTAAATTCATCTAATATATTATCATTTCAATATTTAAAAAAAATGTTGTTTTGATTTTTTTAAATCAAGTTGTGTTTTTATCGGTCATTTGAGTTGCCTTTACATTTGTAAATCAATCCTTGTATGATTTAATTTTAATTTTTTTGGTTAAAAAACATGTTAATAACATGTTAATATTTTTTTTAATTTTTTTTATCCAACACTGCAGCATAGAAATGATATAAAGAGTTCTAAAATGCCTAGACTATAAGAATGCTGGACTCAATTGCTGAATTGACAAAGAGAAGTTAAAAATGATTGGTTTGGTAAACTTGTGTGGTCTGGTTAGCTAAGGCAATTACTAACCACCCCACAATCAGCTGCAGTACTTGTGCAAGTTATAGAGAGATTCAGGAGACCCACACTTGCAAAAGAGGACTTTAGCTGGCGGTGCTTTATTGCAAATCTTGCTTAAGGAAGACGTTCAGACAGATGTTTCCTCAGATGTCGAGGCAGAGCCTGATTCATGGTTCGCAGGTCACTGCAATAATTAGGAGACCACCAGCACACTAGCACGCCTCCCGCTTGACTAGAAGATTTGTTGTTGTTGTTGTTGTTAGATGTTAACCTAATCTTGTTAAGACATCATCAAACCACCTCAAATTAAACCCTCTGAAGAAGATTATCTTTTTTCTACATACATAGTTTTTATTCTTCATTTTGGATGAGAAAAAGGAAAATTGGATTTCATTCTCTGTACATACACGAGGCTTAGGAGTGAGGATAGCCCGCTTAGAGCATCCATACATTCATGCTCTCTGTTAGGGCTCCTTAACTATAATTATAGCTTGCAAAGATGGTTTTCTTCTCGTAGCACCCATGCTTTTTAAAAGAATCTTCACTCTAACTTTGTAATCACTGCTCCCTACATGTAGCGAGCACTATAGCACTTCTCAATTGGCGAGGAAAAAGTCAGTGAGTTAGTTGCGGGAAAAATAGAAGGTTGGGTCTGGATCTTGGTCTCTGGAGATGGAGAATCCGCTAGGATTTAAAAAAAAATTATGGCTAGGTTTTGGGGCACTGCTAGCCAAGAAATGTATAATATTTTTTATCTCTAAATCATGAATCTTTCCGGTTTTCTAACATGTGTTCTATCTTGTTTTGTAAAATTTGCCTTTGGGGTCTTTTAGATTTATATATGCCTTCAGTTCTCTGGAGAATTTTCGATTAGAATATTAGAAAATTTTTTATGGTTTTGATGATAGTAGCTTTGATGCAGGTGTGATTGTTAAGCTCAAGAAACAATCAAAAGGTACTATGCTTGTTGCAATAGTAGGTTATTTTTATCAAATAATTATCTTAATTCAAAAACTTAAGTCGTTAGGTGAAGTTATAAGATATAATTTAAATTATTTTTTAATATATTTCTTTAAGTGAAATTTTTTATACTTAAAACTTGCATAAACTCATATTATCTTGTGCTTGATGTTTTTATTAAATAAATAAAGTTAGTAAGACTCGAATTCATAATTGTTTAGTCATCAGGACTTTGATATCATATTAAAGAAATATCTCAACTTAAAAGCTTAACTTATTAGATAAAATCACAAGTTATAATTTACATTATTCTCTAACACTTACTTCTAGTTTCTGTTTATTATGCTAGATTTTATCAGCATATTTTCTTTTAACTACTTTATGTGATCAAACAATTTTGGAAATTGACAATATTTGCTAGGTTTCATTAGGTTTTTTTTTGTGCTATTCTATAGTTTTAAAGATTCTAATTTGTTATGACAAAAAAGAGATTTAATTGTTTTAGTTTCTTTTCAAATACCCAGTTCATTAAGGCTATTTTTTCGCATTGGTAAATTAGAAAAAAAACAAGAAGTTGATTTTAGCATGGAATGAATATCAATGTCTTCATAAATTTGAAGTGTGTGTCGTCTATATATATACACTAGATTTGTGGGGTGGTGCCATAAAAATTTTTTAATCAAAAAATTTTTTTATTCATGTGATGCAAGCATGTTTTAAAAACTTTTTAAGAGAATATGAATTTGATCGTAAACTTTACCAAGAAAAAAATTGATATATGGACCAACCTAAAGAGAAAAAAGAAACTTATGAAACTATAAAAAATAACAGTCAAAAAATCATATTTAAGGCATATAAAAAAAAATAGAGCTTAATCGCTATATATATATAAATGTTAAATAATAAAACTAAAAAAAATATCAACTTAAAAAAAAAAGCGAAAGTCAAAAACACTCACAACTCATTAAAACCTAGATTGGGCTTAAATAGAAATAAAAATAAAGAAAAAGAACCAACAAAACTAGGGTCATTTTCCAAATAATTGAAAACCCTAAAGAAATAAAATAAATAAAATAAAATTTAAAAATTCATCTCAATTACAAAAAAAAAATGGAAACTAAATTTGAAATATAAAAAAAAAATAAAGGGGGACAAGATAGAAGAAGAATTCTAATATAATAATTTTTTTAAAAAAAATCATTTCAAATATTGAATGATAGAATCATAAAAAATTATCAATTTAAAAAATTTACAAACAAAATCCCACAAGGAATGATAAATAAATAAAAAAACATGAGATAATTGTGTAATTTTCAAAACCAACAAAAACTTTGACAAAACACAAGTTGAAAAAAATAAAAGTCAATCTCTAATTAAATAAGTATTAAATTATGAAATGAGAAAAAAATAGTTTAAAACAAAAGAAAATAAAAAATTAAGAAAACTCCAGTGAACCTTCTAAACTTGGTCAAATTTTTAAAGCTCGCAACCTATAAAATCCTAAATCTAGGTTTAATCAAGAAGTTTTATTTTCAAGCAATTTAAAAAACCTCATCAAAGTCCCAAAAAAAAAGTAATCAAAAGAATAAAAATTAAATTTGATAGAAAAAATAAGAATGAAATTATCAAACAAAATCAATTTAAAAAATAATCTCAAACAAAATAAATAGCAATCAATAAGAACTGAATTTGAAAGATGAAAATAAGTAAGAGGGATGAAATTGACAACCCATCCTAATTTTATAAATTATTTAAGATAAAAATTTATAGTAAAAAAAGGGACCAAATCTAAAAAAATAATAAATTAAAGGGTTGTTTTATAATTTTTAAAAATTTAACATGAAAATCTAGGAGAAAAGAGAGAAAAGAAGCGAGAAAATAGAAAATTTTGGAACACGAGTTACCTTCCCGTGAAGAGGATGTTATAAAATTCTGACACAATCAATAAAGATAATGTTTGGTGGTTATATGACCCCACGTATCATCTACTTTCTAATGTGTATATGATATAAGTTAACAATATTTTTTTAATTTATAACATTTCCTAAAGTAAAATAATGCTCCTGAGCTAACTTGTTATTAGTAGTCAAAAGATCAAAAAATTCCTCAACAAAGTTATTTGATTTTAACTTAAAAAGCAATGAAGTATTTATGTTATTTGGAAAAAATTAAAAAGATAATCTAATTTTTATTCTATAGTTAAATTAGTACTTCTACTATAGAATAAAAAATGAAATGAAATGATTAATCTAACCTTATATAATTTTTAAAATTTTTAAAGTACTATTATATCATAATAAAAAAACCCAAAGCCTAGTTCAAAAATTTGATGGTTCAAAAGCAATTGCATCATTATATTATTACAATAAATAATATTTTATTTATACAACTATAATATTGTCTCTTTTCCCTTTAAGATTGTGTGTGTGATATTGTACTAAAAAATATTAAAGGTTCTGTAATTATATATGTGTAATATAAATATATTTTTCAAGATAGGTTTAAACAATTTTTGAGATGATTTTGATAATATTTATAACATATATAATTCTTATCATGTAAGGTAATTATTTAAATAATAATCATTCAGGTTATTCAGGTTAGGTTGTTATAAATTATATTTAAATTAAATTTTTATTCATATTATCTCTTTATATATTATAAATTAAAAATAATTAGCAGTTTCAAGCTTGCTAATATATATAAAGTTATAAAACTTCAAACACTAGTAAGTTAGTCTTTATAAACTAGCCCATCTAAAATCTAGACTAGTTTGAATTGAAAAAAATAAGATAAGAAATTAACTAATTATACACGATCAAAAACTTGGATTAACCCATAATTTAAAATAAAATATATTAATTTTTTAAAATTTTTTTTAAAAAAACTTCATCGTTTTGGTGTAATTATTATTTTTTTAGATTAATTTGAATTTATTTTTTTTGTTAAAAACTAAGATTTTACTCTAGGTCAAATGAGTTTTATAAGTATGCACGCAAATAATTTCTTATTTCTCTAATTGCTCCTGCATAATATAATCCGTTTAAAATAAATATAATGTACCTTTTCAAGTTATGAAATCAAAGACACGCTGAATAAGAGAGGTGTCCTGGTATTTTGAATCATTTTAATCATAATTATCATCAGGCCAGTAGATGAACGTAGAACCAAGTGATTTAGAGTCCTGGCTAAGCCTGTTTTATTAAAATTTCAGGTTCATAATTTATCTAGAAAAAATTAATCAATTTGTCACGTCTATAAAATTTAGTAAAAATCTTTTTTTTTTAATTTATTTTTTTAGCTAGATACTCTTAATTTTTTATATATTTCAGTTGATTAGTAGTTCATTTTAAAATTCATTATATAAATATAAAAAAATATTTTATTTTTTCAATATAGAATTTAAATTTTTTTGTATCTATAAATTTTATGGTTACAAGAAAACAATTATATTTTTTAATATATAATAAAAAAATTTAAAATGTTTTTTTAAACTTTATTATATAAATATATATAGTTTATATTCATGTGGATTGCTTTTTATTTTTATATATAAAATTTTAAAATTTAAAATATTGTTTTAATTTTTTCATGGTAACTTAAAGTAATTTGGGATATGACCTCTTAACAAGATCAATCCCGAACCAGGTTGACAACTATGGTTTTAATGAATAACTGAATCATCTTTGACTGCTAGCTCTTGGATATGTTTGAAGCTGGAGTCCAATTGGAAACAAGTTAGATCATAATATTGAATTCACAACACTGGAATCATGGTCTTAAGGCCTCGAATCCAACATAATTAGGAGTACAATTCTCCAACTCTCGTCGGTCTCGTCGCTTATGATTCACGAAATGAGAACAGACACCTAAGTGGTCTCTGGCCTGAAATGGATCTTCGAGAGATTTTTTAGCCCATGATATGTTCTTTCGAGATTTGGTCCAATACATCATTGCTGTACCTATTTTATAAACGAAGTGATTTGTAATTTCTCAAGCATATAAATAAAATAAAAAACACATAATTGTGTTTCATGCTATTGTGTTTCATGCTTTGAGTTCTGATGAGATAACTTAAATGGCAAGTATGAAATATCTATGGGAAGTTTGTGGCTGCCATGAAAAAATCCATTTAAAACATATAAAGAGTTTTCAACATCCTTCATACCCTTTGAATTAATTACAGTATGTTCCATAATTACATCGCTGAATATCCGAAATTTCAGAAGAAACTTGCAGCGAAAAACAAACCTCAAAAAAAAAACGGGGGGGGGGGGNGGGGGGGGGAATTTCAGTGTGAATATATTTAAAATTGATAATCAACAAATCATTTTAACCTTGCTCGAAAGAACTCGTGCTTATTAGTTCTAAACCGCCCAGTAGTCTCTCCCCTTGATCCCTTCCTTTCTTCATCTGCTCAATCTGATCTGCAATTATCCTCTCCTATCTTTACAGAAGAAAGCCATTGCCATTGTCTAGCACTTTGGTAGATCCGGAGGAGGAGGTAAAACAGATTCATCAGGGCCTTTGCCATTGTCTACAACAAATGCCATCTTAAGCCCCCATGTTGTATGGACTTCCAAATGGCAATGCATGAACCAAACCCCTACATTAATTCAAGAAAGAACATGTTTAAGAAGGGAAGCAAAGAGGGAATACTAATTAATTAAAAATAGGAATGTTTAATTACCTGGATTATCCGCTATGAACCTTATAGCAGTCCATCCACCAGCTGGGACTCCAATTGTGTTCCTCTCCACTGGGTCAACAAGATTGAATTTCTTTGGGTCCCTCTTTGGATTGAAATTACCTATTCCCCTCCCAACTTCGAAGAAATTGAAGCCATGCAAATGGATAGGGTGGTTTTCAGGAGTAAGCATTCCTGTATCTTGCAGCACTAGTTGGACAGTAGAGTTGTAAGCAAGTCTATAAAGTTTTGTTCCATTTACTGTTTGGAAGTTTGTTGGTTGTGTGCCTGTATAGTTGAATGGTGTGGGCGGGTTGCCTGGGAAGTCATCTGTGAAAACACCTTTGATGTTGAAGAAATGAGCTTGAAGGAGAGCAATTGTTGGCATGACAAATGTAACGTTATTGAAATCTGCCACAACTCGGCTCCCATTGACACAAGTAGCGCAAGGATTGACACCGAGGCCAACGGTAAAAAAGAGAGAGTGATCGATTTTTAACGGGACTCGAGCAGGATATTTTATCGAATTCAAGCTACGTAGAGCATCTGTAAAGTTTGTTGCTACTGGGGTGGCATTTTGGGCTGGAGGGACGGTGAGGATAGTGGCGCTACTAGCAAGGGTGCCAGAGTAATGTAACGTGGCTGTGGCCGTCACGTTATCAACCGCAATGGGTGCGTCCATGAAGGGTGAGGCAGCAACCAAGTACCTGCCAGAACCACGGTTTGCCGTCACAAGAACGTTAGTGGTTTGGCCTGGGGCTATGACAATGGTGTCGATTTTGAAGGGTTTAACGTATGTGGCATCAACCTCTACAACAGTGAGTTGATGGCCAGCAATCTTAAAGAAGAGCTCTTCATTTAGTGCAGCGTTGATAATCCGAAGCAGGTAAGTCTTTCCGGGCTGTACTGGTAAATTATATCCTCCTGCAATGGATAGAATGATTTAGAAAGTTAGCAAATTCAACAAATTACCTAGCTGTTGTTTTGAATATGAGTAACTTGTTTCTTTTTGCTAGCTAGTGTTTAATTTACCCTTTGAAGAGCAGGCTGAGACAGGTCCTGGATGACCATTGATCGTGTGAGCATCTGAGACATTAGGTGCCATTCCAGAACTCATTGCCTCGTTGATCACAGCTTCAACATCTGATTTCCACCATTCACCTACAATTGGAAAAATTGGGTTTGCTTATTGACTAACGATTATTGTATCCCAACATGTGTCAGCTAATACTTACTTAATGTATGTTTTACTTTGCTTTACAAGGAATGTTCACAATTATTAATTTCTTGAAGGCATGTACGAAACTTTTTAAAGGCCTTAAGGTGAACTAGGCTCACCTAATACAATGACTTCTTCCCTGTGTGGTGTAGGAAATGGGTAAGGAACACCTCGCTTGGGCAAGATGACAATAGCACCATGGACAGTGGCCCTGAGCCAGAGGATATGTGCATGCCAGAATAGGGTGCCCCTTTGACCAGTAATTGTGAAATTGTACACGAAGCTCTGTCTTGGCTGAATAGGACACTGCGTTATGTATGCTGGGCCATCGGCCCAACCGGTCCGCAGCTGTCTGATTCCATGCCTGATCACAATGGTGAAGACAGCGATACTCATCAAGGCCGAAAAATGGATAATCCAATGTAAGGCAGTAAAATCGGTAATCAACAGCACACTCACCAATGGATGCTGACATTGTATTTGACGTGGTTGACCACCTTCACCAGCACTGTGTCATCTTCCCTGGCAACTAAAGTGGGCCCAGGGAACCTTCCATTGACAGTGACAATGGGCTTTTCTGAACACAGCCTCGTGGTATTTTCCATCACCACCTGCATGGAAATTAAACAACCGTGATATAAACCAAGAAGATACGCCAACTGGAGTTGTCTAATGGTTTTAAGTTTGAGTAATGTAGTTATTAATATAATGATTATTTAAGCTTCTATAATTATTAATTTTAGATTTATAAAATTAGCTGTAACTAGCTCCAGTATCCATATTAATAAAAAAAATACGCCAACAATTTTAAAGCTTAACTGTAGTTCTACAGTAATATGACACATGCATGAAATCAAAAATTAGAGTTTTTGAAAATAGTTTAAAATTATGGAGAAAACTTTTTTATATAAAAAATTCAAATAATTCAAAAAAGTGTTCTAAAAACAATTTATATATTTTTTTAAATAGGTTCTAATTTGATCTAAGCTGAATAGAAAAGGAAAGAAAAACAAAGAAAAACGTTTGAAAATAACTAGAAAATTACAAAACAATATGTTCTGTGTTTAATTTTGACCATAAACTCGTTACAATTAGCTAATTTAAATATATATAGAAACAGGTTAGTTGAATATGTTGGCCAAATTTTAATGATTCAATGCTCAAATCAAATGTTATGTCATATATATATATATATATATATATATATAAAACGTCGTTTGATTGATAAATTTGTCCATTTTTAATAAACAGGAGAGATCTAGAAATAGTGATCACAATATCACATGTGTGCATCGTTTTCTAGTTTTCAAACTTCAAGTCTTTAAGGTTTTATCGCATCATTCGCCAGCTGCATTAATATTATAGCCAAGGAAAGAAAACTTCAGCTAAATATAGCATGATGAAGATGAATACAATGTGATTAAGATGTATCAACCACAAGTATAGTAACTAGCTAACATTGAGAAACCAGCTAATCTTCTGCCATAGACAGCTCAAAATTGCTTGCACTGGTGAAATTAATTACGTACTCGTTGATCTTAATCTTCTAATTTAGATCATCAATGTATAGTCACTTCACCAAGTAATCGTATTATTTTAAATTACTATATATTGTAACTATCATAACTTGAAGGTGAAGCTCATGCAGAGCTTCCCGGTCAGCCAGAAACACTCAAAACAAGAACAAAGGGAAATGAATTAATGATCTCATTTACGAGTGCTAGCAATAGCTAGCTTCATTAGAATTTTAGATTTGCCGAAAAAGAGCCAGAGATATACATTGCATTTTCATGTATATATTTTCATATGGGTTATTAGGACGTGTCCATATATATAATATAGTATTGTAACCTTCATAAGAAGGCGAATGCATGGGAGTTCTGAAGAAAACACTATAACTTCAAGCTCATGTGAAGACAAGATGATGTTTTAGCCATTTACAGCCAAGAGAAGCAGGATCATGCACATACGACGTGGGCTTTTAGTGATCAAATGATGAGCTTAGTACATTGACTAGATGATTAGCTAGTTTAAGGGGAATTAAAGCACTGAAACACGTTGCTAGTTAGACCATTACAACTTACATTGAACTTGTAGTGCCGGACCATGGACTCCACAGATGCCGAAAACAGACAAGCCACCAGAACGAGAACACGAAGCCATAGTGCCATGTCCATGTATATCCACTAGCTCTCTCTCCCTCTCTACACGAACGAAGACAGAGAGAAATTAATGTTTGTTACTTGTTTGTGTTGGAGCACTAAGGGTTGCCATGTACTTATAAAGGCATTAAAATATAAATACTTCTTTGCTATCAGGTCGTTTTAGACAATTAGGTAGACGCAAGAGTACTCGAGGGGCAAACCTTCGGTAGCAACAAGCAGAAAAACATTTTTTATCAAAACCTAGAAATTTCATTAATTTTTTTTTCTTGTGGATCACACAAAGCAGTTACATATTCATCTACTAAGACACATTTTGAAGCGAAGCTAGTAGCTTCCCTTGATGCCATGTATCATTGACCAGGTCGTCGATCTGCAACTGGGTTTGGTCCAACCGTAGGTAAAGGACACCCGATCCATCTAACACAACAAAAAAGTTCGTTGATTTTCTACCTCATTGAAGTCAAAGGAATGACACGAACAACAACCGAAACAACATAACTTACTTAAAGTTATTAATTAAGCTCTTAACTTTTCACTAACCTTGTGTCGCCATAGTTTATTATAGCATCTCTAATCATGATTAGAACTAAATCTAAGCATCTGATTGGCGAATAAGTATAGCAGAAAGGCTTCAAGAACGGGATTCTATTCCATGTCATTTCTTTCTATCCTCATTGCAAAATTTGATAGAATTCATGAGGTTATGGATTCCAACTATACATAGTTTAAACGATTATTTATGAAATTCAGCCATAGTATATAATCATTTTTATTCGAGATGTCTCAAGAAATGTCGCATCTATTTTGAAAACAACAGAGAACTGTGTTCTTAACAATTTTACAGAACTCGGAAACTGTTTTCGAAAAAAACGATGCCAGACAACGTGGACGTCGTCATTGAATTTGTCATCACAAAAACTCCATTCCCCGTAATTTAACACTGGCCATGAATATAATTCATTTTTACAAAGAATAAGATTTAAGATTCTCAAATGGACGATCCCAATTTGGAATTTATGAGGAGTGGGAAGAAATTTAGGAACTGGAAGGACTATCCTACTGTGCAATTTAAAAGAAATTACTGTGCCTGAGATGAAGTAAAAAACAAAGGAAAACAAAAATGATAGTATATAATTAATGGTGCCACATTTGAGGACCATTTGGATATGCAATGCTAACCTAATAGGTTAAAAAAAAAAAACTAAGCAAACATAGACAAGCCTTTTAAACCTGATTTAACCTCTAAACTTAAACTTCATTAAATCATGCACTCGGGTTCCAGGGTNCAATGCTAACCTAATAGGTTAAAAAAAAAAACTAAGCAAACATAGACAAGCCTTTTAAACCTGATTTAACCTCTAAACTTAAACTTCATTAAATCATGCACTCGGGTTCCAGGGTTCAATAAATAAACTTAGCTCTCAACTAATTTAATTTTAAAGGATTAAATTATTGAGAAAATATTTATAAAAAAACTTACAAAAAAAAATAAGGATAAAATTTGAGAAAAAAACCTAAGAGGAATTAAATTTAAAAAATATAAAAAAATTCTATAAAATAGTAATTAAAAGAATAAGCACCAATTTAAAAGGTTAAAAAATTATAGAGATGAAAAAAAAATTGTAATTTGATTGATTGTTTATAAATTATAAAATAGGAAGGGATGAAATTGAAAAAAACAACTATAGAGGGCTAATCTAGTAAAATAAAATCACAAAACAAAACTCTAAAAAATATATGAAATAAGAAAACATCACCTTAAAAAAAATCAAGCAAACTTGAGTGAGCCTCCTAAATTTGATCTAATCTCTAGAACTTATAGTTTGTGAAATTTTAAACCTGAGTTCAATAAAAAAACTTAAATCTTAAAAAAATTAATCTTGAATGATGACATTGTGAAAAATATTAATTAAAAAACTTGCAAAAGAAGAAAAACAAGCAACAAAAAGAATAACAATAAAATTTAACATAAAAAAGTGTGATGAAATTTTAAAAAATAAATTAAAATGATCCTAGATAAAATAAATAGCAATTAACAAAAAAGGAACCAAATTTAAAAGATTAAAGAATCATAAAAGTGAAATTAAAAAATAACAATAATTTGAAAGATAATTTATAAGTTAAAAAATAATGGGAAGTGATTTTGAATAAAATTATATGGAGTCAACTTAATAGAATATAGATCATAAAAAATAATAAAATAAAACAGAAAATGAATTAAACAAATATGAAAAGTAATAATTTGTGAAATCTTGGACCTTGATTTAACTAATAACCTCAATCATTAACTAATTTAATTTTAAAAAAAATCTATATAAAATATTATTAAAAGAACTTGCAAAAGAAGAAGAAAAAAAGTGCAAAGAAAAAAATATGAATAAAATATGATAGAAAAATTAAGGATGAAATTAAAAATATAAAACAATTTAAAAGACCAACCCAAACAAAATAAAAGGCAATTGAAATAATAAGAATCAAATTTAAAAAATAAAAAAAATCATAGTAGGGTAGTAGGGTAAGATTGAAAAACATTTGTAATTTTATAGATTATTCATAAATAAATAAAAATGGTAGGGAATGCAATAGAAACAAATTGTAGGCAAACCACAAAAAATAACAAAACAAAAAAAAAAGATAACAAAAAGCATCACCTTAAAAAAAAAGGCAAATCTCCTAAACCTAACTTAGCCACTAAAATCCACAACCCATGAAATCTTGAACTTGGTTAAATTAAAAAATTTAATTTTTAACTAATTTAATTTTGAATAATGAAATCAATGAAAAAAATATTAATTCAAAAAATAAAAAAGTAAAAAAAATAGAATCATGATCAAATTTAATAGGAAACAAACTCAATGAGGATGAATTTAAAAAAATATAGCAATTTTAAAAATGATGTCAAACAAAATAAATAGCTATTAAAAAATAATGATTAAATTTAAAAGATTAAAAGAAATCATTAAAGATGAAATTGAAAAATATTTTTAATTCACTAGATTATTTATATTTTTAAAATTATTCAACAGATTAAAAATAATTGGGGTGAAATAAATAACTAAATAAATATATATATATAATTTAAAAGATTATTTATAGATTAAAAAATAGTAAGAGGTGAAATTGAGAATCATTTATAATTTTAATACTTATTCTAAAATAAAAAAATAATAATCAAAATCATAACAACTAAATATGAAGGAAAGAGACTATTCTAAAATTTTATTGAAGTTGGTACAAAATTCAAAAAGAAAAGAGAATAAAAAGAAACAATTATCGATGACAAACCAATAATAATTGTGATACACGTATAAGCCAACCATGTAAAGAGCTTTGTGTTCTTTTAAATGACACTCTAAAAGGAGATGTTTGGTACCTAAACGACTCAATACCCATAATTTAAATAACATGGGGTTGTTTATATGTTGGCATGTGTATTTTTTTAAAATACTATCAAATATATGAGTAATATAAATTTACAATATTAACCCTAAGTAACCTTTGAATCCAAAACAAAATCAATATAAAATAACCACAAAAAAAATCCTAATGACAGAGTTGCATTGTTTTATCTCCGACATCAAAAAATAATAAAAATACTCAAGCATTAGAATTATTTATTTCAATGTTAAAGTTATAATTTTAACATGTATTAAAAAAATAACAAATATAACCACGTATGATACGTTAAAGATAATCATGTCATGAAAAGACAATTTCACCTTCAAAGCTTAGTTCGTTACTTTTTTTTCAATGACAAATAAGTAAATGCACCATTACAATGAATAGCATTCGAGTCTTCGCCAAGTAACTTCTACTCGAGGTCTGGTTTTTTTTTTTTTTTTCAAGCAAGTAATGTTATTGTAACTCTGTGGGTTACCGTACCCATGTAAGAAATCTGCCGAATCGTTTTGCATGTGTTGAGATAAAATCCTCGGAGAAGTGTCGGCACGTAAAGTGTATGGAAGTGGTGGGTGGATGATGGACACATGAAAGACTCCCCGTATTTTATGGTTGAGGAATGCTTTTCATGGATGGTTGTCGTGGGAAGATTTGTTCTCTGAAAGCTAAGGATTTAATTTGAGGGAGGGTTACAGCTCATCTAACCTTTCTTTCGAATCCCATTTATGAGAGTAATTAATTAATTAATCACATCTTGAATAACAAACTAATTAAGCTGCTGTAAGTAATCTCTCTGGTAATTATTTGCAATAAACAGGGATTTATGTTGGTCAAGGGAGGTTAGAGAGGTTCATACCCATCAACTCTTGACCAATTAACTCCATGTCTAATCGCTCCTGTTTGGAATTGCAAGATGTCACGAGCAACCATGATCCACGGGGAAAAAAGAATTTAATTAGTAATCCATAACTTCTTCATATCATTCCATCCATGCGAGTTAACCCATGGCTCTATTATATAAAATATATATTGTAATTACATAAGATTAATTTTCAGTTAAGTGCTGCTGATTTTTTATTAAAAAATAATATAAATTATTATTTAAAATTTAAAATTTTTTAATTGAATTAGTTTTCAATACAAAGATTCAGAGCTTTAATGATTAAAAAATCATGAGTTTAAATCTTATTATTTTTATTTATTTAATACAAAATAAGTGTTGGATAATACAAACATATGCAAGTTTTAAATTCAAAGAGTTTTTATTTAAAAAAATATGTTAGAAAATAATATAAATTATACCTTTAAATCTTACCTGAAAACTTAAACTTAATTGTTTCTTTAACATGGTATTAATTTGAAAGTATGATAATAGTTATTTTTTAAAATATTTTTTATTTAAAAATGTATTAAAATAATATTTTATTATTATTTAAAATTTAATTTTAATATCATCACAGTAAAATAATTAAAAAATTTCAAAAACACGTCTTAAGCATAATATTAAACCAGCATCTAGAAATTAGGTTGACACGAGTAGAGTGACATTGATGCCATATCGTTTAGTACCGTCGGGAGTGATCGTCGGTCGCGTCGTCCTCAAGTCTCTCTTGTTCGGAACATCAGAATGTTCACGTTAGGGAATAGTCGGTTCAAATTCATGCATTATCTGCCGTGCTGATTGCTAAGCTAGAATGGGTTCATCTCATAGACAGACATTTCACAGTTGCCAATGCATAAACTTGGTTGTAAAAATTAAAATTATTAACATATTAAAATGATTCTAAAAAAAAAAAAAACAAGATGGACTGTATTTGAAAACGGTGTGTTAATATATATAGCCATGTTTGCTTCTTGGGCTTTTAGCTCGAGAGCACAAGAAACACCCGTGGGTATTGAAAGTTGAGTCTGGGCCAGAAGAAAACGCGCACTTGTTTAACAACCCATGGGCCTTGGAGCACATTATGAGCTCTTCTTTCCCTAAGGAAATCTTGCGGTGAACCCAACCAGCTGTTTAATGTGATGCCTTTCTTTCTTTGTTTGTTTTTTTACTCGCCTCTTTTGATAACTTAACTATTAGATCCAAAACCTTACTACCTATCTATATAGAATGTTTTGTCATATCCTTATATAAAAAATGAACAAGTAAAGGACAAGAAGGGTAATGATTTGGGTTTAACATGCGCAATTGTCTTCATATATAAGTGTATTAAAATTCTTGTGATATTACAGTCTAACTGTATTTTCTAAAATTATTTTTTATACATTTTTATTATTATTTTGATGTATTGATATTAAAAAAATTAAAAATTAAAAAAATATATTTTAATACATTTCCAAATATAAAATACTTAAAAAAAATATTTATTATATTTTATTTTTAGACACGCACTAAGGCCTACGAATTAAAATAAAAGGAATGGTTGATAGCATGAGTTATAGAGTGACATGAACGATATATTATTTATGGCCGGATAGCAATTAAATATTAGTTTATGCAATACAATTAGCATTTTAAGCTCGACACATGTAAATTAGCAAGGGGACTTAATTCTAATTCCTTTGCGAAATTAAGAATTTAAGGCTTTGTATGTTTTGTTTTTCTAACCATAGAAGCAAGGGACTTTAAGATGAAGGGTTGAGCTAAATCCATGATCTAAATACTCCAACTCTAAAAAAGTGGACCATTTTAGAATAAACTATAGGAGCATTTGTTCTCAAAATTTAATGATATGCATCGACAAGGATTAACACCACCCAAGATATCATTCTCTACGCTATATAGGAGCATCAATGAGCCCTTGAAGCATTGATTGCGAGACCTTTATAAATTATTAATAAAGGTTTAAATAAAAATAAATAAATAAATAAATAAAAAGGCCGACAATAAGATTGCTTTGCATGACAATAGTGTACATTTTCTAGGCCAACACGACAAGAAAGGCAAGAAATAAAATGGAATTGTTCCTAGCAAAGCCATTGAGACGGATGGTCTAATCATGTAGTGATTGCCCTCATCGCCATTTATAATCAAATGGATCGTCTGTTTAGAAAAAAGTTAAGTAATATAATATAGGGATTACCTTGTCATATTTAATTAACATTGATGATGAGAATGACTTCTTTTTAATGTGTGTTTATGTAACATGAAATATAGTATGTCAAAACTCACAAACAAATTTATTTATTTATATGTTTTAAATGTATTTTAAAAAATTATTTTAAATTAATATTTTTTAATATTTTTAGATTATTTTAATGTGTTGCTATCAAAATTAATTTTTAAAAATAAAAAATATTATTTTAATATATTTTAAATAAATGTTTTTTTTAAATAACCACAGTCATTAAAAATAACCACATAAAAAAACACTGAAAATCTTTAGCACATGGAAAAAAAAAAAAAAAAGAGGAAGAAGAAGGATCGATGTTAATGATCGATGTTAATTAACTAACATCCTTCTAAACGTTATGTACAGAATGGTGATAAATTAACTAATATCATAGGTATCCAAGCAGCTATGATACATTTTAATCTATTTCATTGACTATGAATACCGATTGAAGCAAGGACCTCACATGCATGTACAGCAACAGCTAGGAGTGGTCTGGTGGAGACCCTTGAATCCATCGCCGCCATCCAAGCTGACGGCCTCTACTATCTCCTTCAAGGAAGTACATATGCATACGGCAGGTTCTTTAAAGATAAATGCGTATTTAGTTTGATCGAGGGGCTGGTTTTGCACTGGGAAATTGCGTAGCGGCTTTGCACCTTTACTATACTGGGTGCAATGGTGGCGAAGAAGGGCAAGATTCAGTAAGGTAAGAAGACAGTATCTTTCTAGGCACTTCCTGTATTTTCATATGCAAAATGTTTTTGCATATAGAGGTTGCAACTTAAACTTCTTGGAGACTAAACCAAACTAATTAAGTTTCTGACTCAATTTAGTCACTCTTCATTTACAGATTAGAGATTTAGCCACTCTCCTTTAACCTTTATTTGGAACTAGCTTACGTCATTAACTCAGTGGAATCTTACCATGATCTCTTACCCTTTGAAAGAATGCTACTAATTCCTAGACATTACTCACAATGGGCGGACACAAACATAAAGCTGGTGTGGATGGTTTTTCTGTTGACTTCAAGCACACACCAAGTTGTTTTCTAAATTTACACATATTGTTCTAATGACCCTTTGATCACTACAAGGAATTAAAGGTGAAAGGATGGAAGCAACCTCGTCATCTTACTTGTTTGGTTTCTTATGTTCGTGTTTCCACATGATCAACTGATCAAGCAGTCAAAGAGTATACAGGAGTTGAGACCAGTTTATATGGTTGTCAGCCTCTTGAGCGACTGTCTATTCATTAATACTATTTAATGCATTATATATAGTCTTAATCTAAGGGAATAAGTTTCCTTTTCCATTATGGATTAGCTTGATTGGCTGCTTTCCTGGGAACATTGCATGGTTTTTTCAAGCATGGATGAGGTTTGAATGCTTTTTTCTCTTTCCTTTTGGCCACGAGTTTTGCAAAATCGCACACTTGTATTCTCCTTGTATTTTTAATTTTCTCGATTCAAGGTTGTAAATGATGTTGGAAAATCCGACCGGTGATGTTCTGATACTTGCTCATAGGAGGCCAAGCACGCTGACACAATATTTAACGTGGTTCGGCAAAACCGCCTACATCCACGGGAGAAGTCAATATATTTAGAGATAGAGAAAGAATACAAAACAAATACATGGAGGAGAATGATAACTTCATTCTACTCTACTCCCAGCCCTCTCTTTGCTGTCATTACAGCTGCTGCAATGGCAGCAGCCTTGCTGCCATTGCAGCTCTCTCTTCCTCTCTACTCTCTTCACATTCTCACAATTCTTTTCTCTCATTTTGCTCTCTAACATATGCCTCTATTTATAGGCATTCATGGAGGCTTTTCTTCAACAAAGATGGTTGCCAACTCCAACTCTTCTTCAACAATGGTGGCTGCCAACCTTTGACATCTTGTATGAATGCACATGTTTGGTGCAATACCAAATGGTTGTTGCACATTAATGGCAACCAACCTAACAATCACCCCCTTTGCCATTCATGTAGGGCAATTGTCCTCTTTCTTCTTCAACACAAGCTTGCATCTTGCAGCTCTTCCAAGCTTTCCATTTTGAGAGCGTTTGTGGCCAAGTTTACAGGTACTTACCAAACCTTTCAATCATCAGAGTAACCTAAGCACACCTTTTCTCACACAAAAGGATCACTATAACCAGATGGTCTACCACATCACATCTGAATAGTGTTAATGCTTGTCTCTGGAACAACATTCCCCTTCAACCATGCTCGGTCCGGAATGATTCATCAAGCCTCACATTAAGGCTTACAACACCCCCTCAAATGGATATTTCAAGTGCGACAGTCATTATCTGAGTATCTCAATATGATCACAAGCTCACCACTCTTCCAAGAGTTTACTCATCCAGGAGTTGCGCCTGCCCTCTGTTTCACCCTAGAAACCACGCCTTACTTCTCCATGAGTCTCCTACTCTTAGTCTCAAGAGTCCAGGTAGCTTTCCACCTTTAACCATGGGGGCAGCCCATAAAAGGTTGATCCATATCTGTCTTCATACTCTGAGTATTACAATGCCATTACCGAGCCCACCACCTTGACAAGAGTCAACTTGTTCCCGGAACCTGCGCATGCCCTTCTGCTCCTTCATAGCAGCCGCGTCTTAATGCTCCACAAGTCATCCACTTATTGTCCAAGGCAAATGTCTTCTAGCTCATTGATCTTTAGCATGGGGGCAATATCCATGAAAGTCAATCCTGCATTTATCTCCATACTCATCATAGCCCTTTCATTGGCTATCCATCTGTCCACTCATACCTAGCCATCACATTGGCTCTGGGGCGTTCTGAACTGGGCTCCTTTCACGGCCCTCACACCTTCTCCTGAGGTGTCTCCGCTCGTTGTCATGCGGCGGTCTAATTATAGGCTCATCTCATAGCCTCCATACCTTACTCCTGAGGTGTCTCCGCTCGTCATCATACGACGATCTAATCATGGGCTCATCTCATAGCCCTCACACCTTCTCCTGAGGTGTCTCCGCTCGTCGTCATGCGGCGGTCTAATTATAGGCTTTTCTCATAGCCCTCACACCTTCTCTTTAAGGTGTCTTCGCCTTTCATAGGCGATCACATCCTTCTTCAACTGAGATGCTTCAAAGTGGCTCCATAAATTCTCTACCACCATGTGGACTATGGGAGAGATCACTGCCACTAATTACATAGAAAGAGAAAGTTGCGGTATACTCCTCGCAATCCTCCACCTCAATTTCTATGTTTGGAGCTTCTACGCCTTTTCTGCTTAACAGCTCCACCCACACCAACTCTCTTTGGTGTCTTCGCCTTTCATCATAGGCGGTCGCCTTTTATCACAGGCGTTTGCACCCCCTCAATTAGGTGCATCTACAACAGCTCACCCTTCCATCTTTACATGCATTGAAAGGTCCTTGTTTGTTGCCTTTATCAAGAGCACAAGAGACTTCTTGTTGTACAACCTTTTCATACAGTCTCTGCTTTGAGCTTCATCTGGGAACTATTCTTTTCCTTGCACTTGTTGTCTCATTACAGTACCTCGTTGGATCCTCCGGGTACTCCTACACAATCTTCATGTGCTCTCGTGCAATTTTGGTTCTCCAGATTTCTCCCTATTCCTTGCTTATGTTTGACAGCAGCTCATCCTGTCACAACATCTATCCAAGTCAAAATAGGGTGTCAATCTTTATCCTTTTGCTGTATTTCTCTTCCATTATCAGGGTCTTCATCAATTCTCCCCTCGAGAAATTACAGTCACCGAATCTAACTTTCTTGGAGAAATCATCACTTCATCAGATCCTTGATCATACGGAACCCAACTGTTCCTTTGTGCCGTCATCCTGCTAGTCTTCAACAGTTTCATAACAAACTGTCACATATACGAAAATAGTACCGTATGGATAATCCTTCCACTAAGCAAGTTCCCAGGAAAGATTGGAGGGGTCACAACGGTCCCGCTTAAAACCCAATCTCCTAGACAGAACTTCTTAGGCCATATCTATCCATCGTACTGTCTTTCCGTATATACAACCATTTGCTAGCCTTGTCGCGGCATTTCTTTACAAGTGATCTGGGGTATCCTTGTTTTATACCTGATTTCTCAACATCTGGTGAGACTACCAGTGCTCAGATTCGTCAAGATTGGTCTTCATCAAATTTCACTCTCCACCTCAAATTGTCCACATGATCGGGTGTTTAGAGTGTCCCAATTTTACCTTCCCTTAAGGCAATTAAAATTCCCCACGTAATAGTTCATCGCATGTAATTGGGCAAACATGTGTGATTTCTTCTTCTTCAGCTCCATCGACCACCATGATGACCATCATATGCCTCCTGATCGGGCAATCTCTCTTTAATAATTCATCACTGCCATTTCTGATCTCAATCTCAACGATCGGACCGTACCATTGCATCCGGAACGATCAAATTAGCTGGAAACAAGTCTGAAATCGTCCAAATCGCACTTCAGACGGCTAAGATTTGATCAAAACAATTTTGGCCTGTTTAACGACCCAGATTCAATCTCAGAACCGGTTGCACGTAGACTCTGCCACACAGGATCAAAATCCAGGGAGCTGATGTGGCTGTAATGACGTGTCATCCACGTAGGACATATAGGTCAACAAAAGCTGACGTGGCAGTTTGACTGGTCAGAGTGCTGCTGTGTCAGGTGACGTGTCTGCTGACTGTGCAGAACTACTGACATGGCAGAGGACGTGGCAGTTTGACTGGTCAGAGTGCTGATGTGTCAGGTGACGTGTCTGGTGACTGTGCAGAACTGCTGACGTGGCTGATGACGTGGACAGTCACCCCGCCGGCGCGTGCGGCGGTTTCCGACGTCCGATTTCGACGCGGTTTTCACCAGTGGCTTCGTCTCTTCCTCCTCTACACAATGGTATGGTCAAAACACAATTTTGACAACTTTCATTTTTGAGCAAAATCAAACATCACGTTAAAACCATGTGCTCTGATACCAATTGTTGGGGAATCCCGACCGGTGATGTTATGATATTTGCTCATAGGAGGCCAAGCACACTGACACAATATTTAACGTGGTTCGGCAAAACCGCCTACATCCACGGGAGAAGTCAATATATTTAGAGATAGAGAAAGAATACAAAACAAATACATGGAGGAGGAGGATTACACCCTCTCATACTCAACTCTCACCTCTCTTTGCTGCACTTGCAGCTGCTGCAATGGCAGCAAGGCTGCTGCCATTGCAGCTCTCTCTTCCTCTCTACTCTCTTCACATTCTCACAATTCTCTTCTCTCATTTTGCTCTCTAACATATGCCTCTATTTATAGGCATTCATGGAGGCTTTTCTTCAACAAAGGTGGCTGCCAACTCCAACTCTTCTTCAACAATGGTGGCTGCCAACCTTTGACATCTTGTATGAATGCACATGTTTGGTGCAATACCAAATGGTTGTTGCACATTAATGGCAACCAACCTAACAAATGAAGGTGTCAAGTCATATTGATTTACATTAATTGGTTCATGACATCTAAGGTTAATTAGTTGATACCATTCTTTCTTGTATTTCTCGTTGATCAAACAATGTTTTTGGCCCAAAACGAGGGTGGCTTTCACTGAAGCAAACCTCTGCAGCAAAATCAGACATCTATTTCATTTTCATATTTGACAGGAAATTTAATACATCCATGTTTCTTTACTTAGTATAGTTTTAAGACTGTACTATCTCAAGTAAATTCCAAAGAACAAGCAAAGCACGCAAATTCCTAAAGCACCATGGCAGACGAGGATGTTTATGAAAAAGATGGAACTGTGGATTATCGTGGGAATCCAGCTAACAAAAAGGAGACGGGAACCTGGAAGGCCTGCCCTGCCCTTATATTATAGGTACATTCTCTAGATTTTCTATTACAAACAAGGCAATCTGATATAAGACACATGCTTATCTGTTTTAGCCTTTATCAACAGGAAATGAATTTTGTGAACGATTGGCTTACTATTGGATAAGCTCCAATCTGGTTCTTTATTTCAAGCACGAACTGAATCAACAAAGTGCTACAGCTACTAGAAATAACTTGAATTGGGGTGGAACGTGCTATCTCACTCCATTGATTGGAGCATTCTTTGATGATGCTTATCTTCATAGATAATGTACGATTGCTTGTTTCTCCACCATATATCTTATGGTAAATTTTACTTAGAATTATTAATGATTTCTACTGTACATGATTTGATTTCCAACTTGATGATCAATGTTCTTTTTTGACATCTTTAATTATAAAGATGTCGAAACTCAAAAGAGTTTTCCATTGCATTTGATTGCGATGCGTATCATTACTGTCTTGGAATCATATTAATCACTAGAATTTTCTTTCTTTAAGAAACGTGGTCTGCAGAAAAATATTGACAAGAAAGAAGATGATTTATCTTCAATTTGTACCTCAGGGACCATTTTTTTGTCCAACTGAATCCCTTCTTTGTGGTTATCTTCAAGTAAGTAGTTCTTAGAATATATCAAATATTCGAGCACAAAGTTGTTTTATCACAAGCTTTTAATTTCACAGGTGATGACATTTTTGACCATCTCAGCTACTGTCCCTGGCCTAAGGCCAAAATGTTATTCAAAAGATGATTGTAATCCAACAGATGCTTAAAGTACATTAGTTGTTGTATCACTTTACCTAATAGCACTAGACACTAGTGATATTAAGCCTTGTGTCTCATCCTATAAAGCAGATCAGTTTGATAACGCTGATGAGTTTGAGAAAAAACACGAGTTCTTTCTTCGACTGGTTCTACCTCTTAATTAATGTTGGTGCTCTTATTGCCGGTTCTATACTGGTTTGGGTACAAGATAATGTAAGTTGGGGTTGGGGTTGGGGTTTTGGCATTCCAGCAATAGACATGGCAGTTGCAGTTGCGAGCTTCTTTTCTGGTACTCGGTTATTCAGGTATCAAAAGCCTGGAGGCAGCCCTCTTACTCGCATCTGTCAGATGCAGGTGGCATCCTTCAGAAAAAAGAAAGTTGAAGTTCCAGTTGACAAGGCTTTGTTGTATGAGACTGCAGATGCCAAATCCAACAGCTTGACCATACTAAAGAATTTAGCTTAGTGTCTTTGCTTATTTCACGTATAATAACATAGATGAATTTGTGTTCTAGACTAACTTGCATGCAGTTCAGGATACAACAATTAATTAAATGAATTTTGATGTCTCATTTTGAGATTAACGTAGCTGCATCACAGAAGTGATTTGACGGGATCCATTCAACAACAACAACTCTAAAGCTATGATCCAGTTCCATGTTTTCTCCATCCCCATGGAAAACATACAGAAATGAGGCTATTTCCAGATCTTAGGGGCTATATTATGCTAGTAAACTGCTTTAATGTGCAGCAAATTAATAAAACATACCCATACCACATATAAAAACATAAAATGGTTCGATGCCAGTTTGATTAAATTTTAGAATTCCCATTTAAAAAAAGCATTCAACTCCAATAATTTACAATGTCACTACCAACATACAGGCAAGACTACTTTATTCCGGCATCTAGAATCGAACTTCTATTTAGTTTCATAACTTTGTTTTCTTTATAATCTTCTCTTTAATTTCCTTGACAAGGCAGCAGTGGAAACAGAAAAGGACGATATAAAGGGGGCAGTAGACCCATGAAGATTTTGCACTGTAACCCAAGTTGAGGAGCTAAAGTCTATCATTTGATTGCTTCCTATATGGGTCACAGGTATCATCTTTACTGCATTGTACAGCCGGATGGGGAACCTATATGTGCTGTAAGGTGAACAGATGGATAAATATGTTGGAAACTCCAATTTCCATATACCATCTGCATCTCTATCAGTCTTTGACACTCTTAGTGTCATTTTTTTAGGTCCCTATCTATGACTAAATTATTATTCCAGTTGCAAGAAAGCACACTGGACACAAAAATGGCTTAACTCAACTGCAGCGGATGGGCATTGGTCTCTTCATATCAATATTTTCCATGGCAGCAATCTTGGAACTTAAAAGACTTGAAATGGTGAGAAAGCACAACTCCTACGAACTTAAAACTGTGCCCTTGTCTATATTTTGGCAAGCTTCATAGAATTTCCTGATAGGGTGTGCAGAAGTTTTCACATTCATCAGACAGTTGGAATTCTTCTACGAGCAAGCACCTGATGCAATGAGAAGCATGTGTTCTGCCCTGTCACCCACCACCGTCGCACTTGGTTACTTAAGCTCTCTTCTTGTAACCATTTTTACAAGCATCAGCACTACGAATGGAAAGCCTGGATGGATACCGGAGAACTTAAATTATGGTCACATTGATTTCTTCTTCTGGCTACTGGGAGCACTCAGTGTGCTGAATCTACGTGTCTTTCTATAGATCTCAAATTGGTACACGTATAAAAAGCCAGTGGGAACTCTTCGTTGATCACTACTTGACCTCCATTAACTATGATTGTAAAGCAATTGAACATCAAGTTCCATCCACAACTTAAAAATGTTCTCTCTCTAGCCAATTACACATCGAGTCTAGTTATGGCAAGGCAACAGTTTCTTTTCTTGTTTTCTTGAATAACTGTACTACTAAATAAAATATTGTCAAGAAAGAAGTGAAATACATGCGTTCTGATAAAATAATTCAATTAACACAAAAAAAAAATATGAACATGAAAGAAAAGGAAATATGAACATGAAAGAGAAGAAGAATGAAATTCACCTTAATTGATTTTTTCTTGAAGTTCTTGCTTTAAACTAAATATAAATAGCTTATATATAAATTAAGCTAAAAATATTATTAATAAAAAAATAAGATAAATATATTATTTAATATTTTTCCTCAAACTCATAATGCGACAGCTACAAGCAATAAAAGTTTGCTAACTAGAAAATAAAAACGAGAAATAAAATGCGACTTGGTAAAAAAATCTACAATCTACAAAGAAGATAAAACAAAAAGTAAAGTAATAGTATCATGCTTGAGATGATAACGAATAAGATGACAATAAATCTCAATATGCTTAGTTCGTTCATGAGAAACTAAGTTGTGAGCAATCTGAATAAAACTCTAGTTGTCACAATACATAGGAGTAGGATGAGAAAGTGAAATTCTCATATTCGCAAGTAATCAACATAACCAAATAATCTTTTTGATAATAGATGTCATAATATGATATTATGCTTTGGTTGAGGATTGAGAAATAATAGATTATTTCTTGCTTTTTTAAAAGATAAGAGAATCATCTAAAAAGATACAGAAACCAGTAACCAATTTGAGGTCTGTGGGATCACTATCATAATCAGTGATTGATACTTAAAAGTATATTTTTATCAAAGTTTTATATTATCATTTTGCACTTGAAGTATCAATAACTTCTTAACTAAAGCATGTTTTATAATAATATATCTAATAATATAAGATACCTTTAATTTATAGTAAATGTTTATTTTAAATGCAAGCATATCACATAAATAAAAAGATTGATTGATGAATTTAAAAACTTAAATTGAAAAGACAAAGAGATGGTCAAACTTAGAAAAGAAATGTCGGTGCAATCCAAACTGAAATACTGTTCGGTAATTGAGTCATATCTGGAGCTATAGATCTCATATTTAAGTCTACTTTATATGAATGGAAAGGTAATACATAGGCCTACAACTTTTATATAGAGCCAAAGATCTAACAAGATCATTTTTAAGTTCAAATTATTGCAACAACAAAGAAGTTTGAATCTGTCCTCCAACTCGAGCATTGTTCAGTATTTTAGCCATATCTAGAGTTCTAGAAGTCAAAATAAGCTGAATTTTTTACACAAGAAAGCTGAGATAATTTTATACAACTTTCATGTATTCAAGTGGTTATAAGTTTGACGTTATCAATGATGTTTTGGACAAACAAAAGAAGATAAGGATTGTCACCAAGTCAGGAGTTGGCCACCTACTCATCAATTAGTCATTAAATCAATAGTTCTCAATTTTGACCTATAAAAGAAGGCATTTGTCATGCATTTAGGCATCTTGGTATCCAGATCAAGATCATACTCTTGCTTTTTTTCTTGTATTTTTTTGTATTGTTTATGTTTTGCTTTCATTAATATCAAGTTTATGCATTTTATTTCCTTTCATTTACTTAGTTAACATTTATCTTATTTATATTCTTATTTTATTTATCTATTTTTCTTTCTTTCATTATATCTAACTAAGTTTATTATGTCAAGGTGAAAAGGTTACACTAATGGTGTAAGAACAAGTATAGTATAAACTTAATATAGACTTTAATATTTGATACTAACATGTTTTATATTTGTTATCGTGTTCACTCTTTAATACTTTGCTTGTTAAATGACTAATCTTGATTTATGTTGTATAACAATTAGTACAACAAATACTTGGCACTTTCAAAGCCCATACTGTATGGTGTAACCGACACCTGAGATGTGAAAGGAACTTGATTTGTTATTAACATAAGTTATAATCATGAATGCTTGACAAAATTTACAAGTATTAGCATTAATTGAATAAGATAAGTAATGTAATCATGTTAACAATCTATAATCTGATTAGAACCTCCTTTGTGTGTGATTTCCAATTGAATAATAAGAGTTTATATTATACTTGTTTGACATACCATTAATGGATCCTCTAACCTTAACATTATTTGTTATCATTATTTAATCCTTACATTAATTTTTCATCTCAAAGTTCTCATCAACTTTTCTTTATTATTATTATTATTATTATTATTACTACTACTACTACCACCACTACTATTAGTATTATTATTAGTATTATTATTGTTATTATTGTTGTTGTTGTTACTATTGTTGTTGTTTATAATGTGTACAATTAACCTCCTTGTGATTCGACCCCGATCTTGCCGGGTTATTTATTACTTCGACACTCATACACTTAGGAAAAGACATCAATCTTTTCATCATGTCAATCCGCATCAGAGTATGCATGCAGCTCCAAGAAAGAGGTGAATGAAAGTAAGAGACTCTGAAAGACTATACCCCGAAAATATCATAAAATATAAAAAATAGTTGTCCAGTGAAAAATAGTAGAAAAGGCAATAAAATAACTAAAAACATAAACAGCCTATGAAATATCTGGATGAGTAATTATGAAATATACCAAGCTCCTAACAATAAAACGATATATAGTAGGATTTATCAAAGACAAACCATTAAAAGAAGAATACCTTGTGTTAACTTTAATAAGAGTGTTTACAGTCTTATTATTAGTAAGTCTAAATCACTTAAGAATATATGCAACATATTTTAATTGAGAAAAAAATTAACCTCCAAGTGAGTAAGCTACCTCAATACCTAGGAAATATAAAAAAGAACATAAATTCTTTATTTCGAATTGTTTAGCTAGCTCTGTCTTCAAAACTGAGATACCATCAATGTCATCACTAATAATAATCATCTCATCAATATATAAAGAAAAAATGATACGACCTGCATCAGTGCTTTTAATAAACAAAGCAGAATCATGACTACTAGAAACAAATCCAAAAGATAATATTATTGTTAAAAATTTCTCAATCCAAGCATGAAGTGCTTGTTTGAAACCATATACACTTTTTTAAACTTATAGATATATCTAGAGTCATGTGAAACACTAGAAGGAGGTGTCATATAAAGTTCTTCTTGAAGATCTCTATTCAAGAAGGTATTTTTAACACATGTTATAAAATATATCATTGACAAACTAAAGCTACGACAATAAGAATGTCGATAATAGTCATTTTTGCAACAGGGGCAAATGTCTCCTCAAAATGCATTCTTAATAGTATCATTTTACAATCAATCTAGCTTTGTATCGCTCAATAAACAAATCAGAGTTAGTCTTGATTTTACACACCCAACGACAACCAACTACACTCTTACCAGAAGGTAGAGGAACCAAGTCTCAAATATTTATCTTATGCAAAGTATAAAGTTTCTCATTTATAACTTCTGCTAAAAAGGATCAAGAATTGTCTCTTTATAAGAAGAGGGCTCAGAGAGAAAATGAATAAAAGTTAAAAAGAAAGTAAATAATAAAGAATAACAAGAATAAGCAAAATCTGGTATTTATGTGGACTTACAAATATGTATAAATTAACGTAAAGGTGGATCGATAATCTTAGATAAAGCTTGGATTGTTGTAGATGAGAATGGAGCTTCCGATGTGCTAGAGAGTAAAGTGTCAGTATCTGCAGGATGATGAGTATAGATTGATCGCACATAGAAAAAGGTTTCTAAGGTGCTAAGAACATGTGATCATATAGTATCATAATCCTTAAAAAATAGATCTATACGAATAATATTAGGTCTAGTCAAATTATGAGTAGTGAATATAATAAAAAAAAAAGGTAAATGCTCAAGAAAAACAACATTATGAGATATATAAAGTTTATGAGTTATTGGATCAAAATAATAATACCACTTTTTACCTTCATCATAACCTAGAAATACACAAATAGTAGAATAGAAGGATAACTTACTGTCTTCTGCATAAGGATGAAGAACAAAACAAGTACAACTAAAAACTCTAAATGAGAAATAATCAAAGTCATGTCCATATAGCTTTTTAAAAGGAGACAAATCTAAACTATGAGAAGATAAGATTGTATTAATCAAACTTATAGTAGTAAGGACAACTTATTCTTAAAACTTACTACGAATAGCAGCAGACAACAAGAAAGAACAAGCAATTTCAACAGTATACTTATGTTTTTTTTTCAGCAATACCATTTTGCTTAGAAGTATCTGTACATAAAGTTTAGTGAATAGTTTTATTTAAGGTAATCAACTAATAAAATTTATTAAAAGTATATTTCTCATCCAAATCACATACAAAGAATTTGATTATAACAGAATGTTGAGTTTTCACAAGAGCTCAAAAGACTGTATATATCTCATAGAATTCAGAACTTTTTTTTATAAAATAAACCCAACAATAACAAACATGATCATTAATAAATGAAACATAATATTGAGACCCTCTTTTATGGCAATAAGAGAAGGTCCTCATGCATCAAAATGAATCAAATCAAAAGGTGAAGAAGATATAAAAATACTTTGATTAAAAAGTAAAGCAGAAAATTTTGTCAATTTACATCCACTATAATTAGAAATATCACAAGTTTTTAAATTTTTTAAAGCTCCTGTAGATGTCAAAACTCTTAAATAGGAAGATGAAACATGACCTAAATGAGAAGGTCATAAATAAAAACTAGAAGATGAATGACTCAAACGAAAGGAAGATAAATCAATAATAATAGTAACAACGGCAGCGACGATAATTGGCGCTTTTAACTCATCCAAAATATATAGTTCATTCTCTCTACGGTGTGTCCTAATCAACTTTTGAGGCTGTAAATCCTATACATGACAAAAAAAAGACTAAATAATTATTAAAATCACATATTTAACCAATAGAAGCAAGATTCAATTTGAGGTTCGGAATAAAATAAACATTAAGGAGAGACAAGTGAGGTGTGACAACAAAACGAACACTTGCTAAAGCATTAAAGTGTTATCAGCAACCATAACAGGAATAGAGGATGAAGAGGACACACGTAAAAGATGAAGAATCTAGAGATGTATGATGGAAAGTTTCAAAATCTAATACTTATTCAAAATATGACATATTTGAAGAGCTATAAGGCAATTGATCTATAGAAAAAGAAGCAAACATTGTTTATGGTTGTAAAGAGAAAAACTTTTGAAATTACTCAGCTAGAGTACTAGAATCAATGATAGAGCTTGATAAAGCTATTACTACAGTATTATGGTGTGGTAGTTTATAACTCTGAGGTGGTCTATGAACATTAGATTGTGATTAACTATCATACTTCCAAACTTAATTATGTTGTTTAAATTTGGGACACGGAGCCTTCTAATGACCTTTTTGCTTACAGTGTTTGCATTCATCAAAGCCAACTCTAGTGTAAGGCTTATTTTAATGATTAAAAGATGGTTTAGAGGATACTATTATTATAGAAGGATTTGAAGCAAAAGGAATTTTCTTTTTAGAATAAGACTGAAGATATATTTCTTCATCTAGTAACTCAATAATAATAGAGTCAATAGAAGACACTGGAGAACGATGCAAAATTGAACATCTATATCCAGCAAAATCACTGTGAAGTATTAAAAACTATATTAATCATTGTTGCTCTCTAAGCTTAATATAAACACCACATGCCTGTAATTTTACCAATTATATAGAAGCTAATTAATCCCAAAGATTTTTCACGGTAGAATAAAACTCTTGAATACTCATGTTCTTCTGATAAAGAGCTTATATGTCATTCTTTAATTGATATTTTGTTTTGTAAAATTTGATTGATGAATACCGTTTGTAAATGATCCCAGATCTCCTTTGTTGTCTCATTCTTTGCCAACTGCGTACTTATGGAATACTCAACAAAATTATTGATCTAAGTAATTAATGATCTTTGCATTGTTTGTTTTTTCATGTATCTATCAAAATAGCATCTCTCTCCTTAATATTTTGAGGTATTACATAAGTTCCACTAACATACCCTCACATTTTTTTGCCCTTAAAGAAAAATGTCATTGCATAACTCTAATATAAATAATTTTTTTGTCTAATGTCACACTCACATATTGAAGCGAATCATTTCTTTTGATAGCCATAATTAACAAACAAAAAGAACCAGAATGTAAAAGTAACGAAATGCAAAATATCAGATTGCATAAGTTGAATAGATATCTCAAATACTCAACAAATATCTTCTTGAAATTATATGATTACTCCAAAATACAATACAAATTGTAGAAACAAAACGCAAATATCAAATTACAGAAGATGAAATACAAAAACAACAGCAGCAAAATAGAAATATCAAATTGCAGAAATTGAATGAAAGATGAAATATCAGATTTTATAGAGATGAAAAACAAAATATCACTCTAAAAATATCAAAAGCTAGATCAGCAAAAGTTGTGTTTAGCATTAAGCTTTATTCTATAAAACTAGTTTTGATATTATGTTAAAATAATTTAATTAACACAAAAATAAATACAAATATGAAAAAGAAGAGGCTAGAATTTTTCTTAATTTATTTATCTTAAAGTTTTTACTTTTAACTTAAATCGAAAGATCTTATATATAAATTAAGTTAAATAAAAAATATTATTCTATCTTTAATAAATAAAGCAATAAAAATATATATTATTTAACAAAGTCAATCTTCATAGTGCTCCCTCATCAACGAATTATCCTACTCTTATTAGAGCCGAAATGGGATGAGCCAGAAGTGAACAGCTTCAAGGAACAGAGGGAGAGATGTTCTGGAAAAACCAACTATGTATACTTTTGAAAGGTGGAATTAAGCATCTAACAATTTGTTTAATGACAGGTTATCGATATGGGCTATTAAGATGGCTATTTCCCACAAACACAGGGGTAAAAAGATGAAGTTGCCATAAATTAATTAGCTAAATCATAAAATTAAATCCACGATTTCAACACTGAATTTGAAAGGCATGGAAGATGTTTAGGTACTCTACTTCCCAACTTCGTATCCAAATTTGGGTTATGGGCGTTTAGGTCAGTAGCCCTTTAACATTTCAATGTGTTTTTCAATGAGCTCGTGGGCTTGCACTGGAGCTTTTGTTTGATCAAGCAGAAGTCACAGGGGACCATACTTTGGGCTTTCCGTTTTTTCCTTTTCTCCTCAACCAATCCTCCTCAGCATTGAAATGGTTCAGACCCAGCTCATGTGATCATCTAGCTCTATGCTAACAACAGCAGAATCTGCTCTCAGGCATTCGTCGCTGGAAAAATGGTCCGCAAACGTCTGCAAGAAGCCAAAACAGGTAAAACTGACAGACAAAGAAATCTTGCTATTATAGGCTTTAAAAGCAGGGGAAAACTGGTGGTTTAACTATTCTTGTTTTAAACCGGATTGCCCTCCAACTGTTCTACGAAACGGTTAAACATGTTTGCTTTCCTTTAATTTTTTTCAATTTCAGGCATTGAGTATCTGAAATCAGTGGATTTCGACATGTACCTGAGGAAAGTAGGATTAGGAAAAGAAGATCGCTACTTCAATCGGCGTTGTGTGGGTTTACAACGAAACATCACCGCTCGGCTGGTGGACACTAAAACCGAGACCAAGGGAGGACAGAGAGGTTGCCCATTTGTATGAGAGGCGGGAATTCCCTATCCAGGCGATGCAGTAGCAATGGAAGAGTTTGTTGCAAGGGGAGGAATGATTGGCACGACAATTGGGCCGAAAGGACTGTGGAGAATGATAAAGATTGTTATAATTATCAGAAACAGTTGCAGGATAAGAAGTTTGATCGAGAAGCACAGAAACTGTGGTTTAGGATGAGGAATGAGGTTGTTCAGGATCTTCAAGAGAAAGGGTATGGTGTTGAGTGAATGAGGCGTTTGATTTTTTGTCATTTCAATGCTTAATGTGTTTGATGATTGTGAATCGAGAACATGACAATCTGTGTTATAGCATGCTTGTTGTCATGATGATTAAGGTTTGAAAGGTAGCTGCATGCTGGTATGTGTAATACAATTCATTATACAACATGCATTGAAAATGGATAATGATTAAAGGTGGCGTTTATTTCTGCTAGTCTGTCAAATTATAAATTTACCTCTTACTTGATCTTAAGCGAAGTCTCCGATAGGGCTTAATTGATCCATCATATAGTTCCATCTTCTACATGCATGGCTCGATGAGTATGTGTAACTCTATATCTATCCTTTTCATGGATTAGCGAAAAATTGAAATACAGAACACAGGGTTAGCGAGATTTGAAATCCAGAATCAAAATCAAAATATGATTTCGGTAAGATTTGGGGGGATTGGGATTTTGCAGCACAATTGTCTGAGAAAAGATCGACAGGAAACTGCTGGGGAGTTTATCACGTCAACTTCCCACAATCTGAAAGTCTATGCCTTGCTGATAGAGGTTAATTTTCACTTTCACTGTCTGTCACTCTGCAATTAAACAAGTCTTTGATTGAACTATAATATAAAGATTTCCTTGTGCCAACGCTGTAAAAGTTACTCATCTCCGAGTCACCTTTGAAAGATTATGCTTCTTGTGCGAGATCAAGTCGAAACCTTGGCATATCTATTCAAGGATGTTCCAAAATTCAAATATTAACTTTCACTGTTTATCAATTATGGTCTGGGGCAATCTTTAACCTTTTAAAAGATTGAGACGGGGGACAACTTGTGCTAGAAATTGCTTAATCACTACTAAGCTAATGATGGAAGTGAATGCATCGAATTATTTGGATAGATAGCGAGACGGGAAACAGTAGGTACTGTTGAGAGGCAGGCATTTGATACAAGCCCAAGCATTGCTCGGCAGAAAATGGGGAATCCTATGAGAAACTCCAACGGGATCCCACCAATCAAGTCTGTCCAGCGAACATAATAATTCATCAGCAGCAATTATTGGAAGCCTGTAACAAGGCGCCGAACAGCAAAAGTTTGCTGTTCAGCCGCTGTGATATAAGGTAGGTAGACGGGAGGATTTAACCAAATCAGCACTTCTCTGATCTTACAGTAAACAGCACCAGTTTGGATTGAAGTTACTGCACGTACGAAGCAGCAGCACAAGTCATCTCATACAGTTTTCAAGGACGTTGAAACACTTCAATTACCGGTCCAGCAGACCAGATACATGTCGGAAAAGCGCGCAGAAAGAGTTCTAGAATATCTGAAATATTACATGACAAGAGTCGTCTTGAATAGGAAACCATCGACAGCATGCTCTCCTATTAGTTATTTTCTGAAATTAATTTATTAAAAAATAAACAAACACAAGAAAATAAAATTTAGAATGCTTCAAAAATAATAAAAACACCCTCACCAAGATAAAATAACTATTAGTATTAAACCTCAAGTCTTATTCGTTTTTTTTTTTTAAATACGCGCAATAGGATATAATATAATGAATGTTTGGAATAAAGATGTAATGAGCACTGTTTGGAATAGGAGAGTAGTGAAATATGGTTGGCTTTTTTAAAAAATATAACCCCTTTAAAAGCATAAATTACAACTCATTAAAAGCAAAAATTATATTTTTTTATTGTTTTTTTTTAATTCCATTAAAAAAACTCAACCACACCTCCTTTATCTGAATCACACCCATAATAAAGCTGTATATATTTTGGCCGCATTTGCTGAGAAACAAGGTAATTTTGGACCTATTAAATGCCCGAGCATCTTCTCCTACGCCAAGAGGCAAAAAAGCTAGATCTATTTCAGGCAGATTGCAGGGCAGCTATACACGTGAAGAACACAAGGTCAGGAGCTAGGCATCAGAAACCTTCTTTAGGTGCATCACCGCAATAAACGTATTGCCCTTAAATAGAGAAAAACGTTAAAAATGCACCCTTGCCCTAGCTATTTGTAAGTAGAGCTTTGACAGGGATCTCATTGCCGAGGTCTGATCCGGCAAGAGGAAGGCCATAGAATCATTAATGCAGACAACCCCTGGTGATCTCTCTGAATTTATCAAATCTCAACTAACAATTAGGGACTACATGGTCTAATAATCCGAAATATGTAAAGGTGGATTCTTTCCTCTGATTATTATACCACTAGTGAAGCTGGTGGTCGATCAATTTAGTCCACGCCTTGTGCCATTTGCTAGCATCCCTCTCTGCAACAATGCTTCATTCCATCCAAGAGTGTCCCCAAATCTTTCTAGATGCAGATACATTCCCCAAAACTACATCACAAGCGACGGCATTCCCAAGGCTCACGAACACGTAATAAAAAGAAACAAGTGCATCATTTCTTGAACATGAACTAAACGGAAACAAGGATTTTTCTGATTATCATTGCTGCGTTATTAGAAAAACATTTTCAGCAGAAAACAGGTAACGAATATGATGTGCTTTTTTATCTATTGAACAGGGAGAAACACATTAACTCATGTCTTTACAACGGCACATTTCTTTGAAGAGCAATTGAAGTGCATCTTTACAAAACATTCCTTGAAATGGAGTTTGAGTTCTTTAGTCCACTCTTTCCAGATTTGCTTCTTCCATAACTCCTCAATGGTGCCAGGTAGAACCGTAGCAGGCCATTATCAAGGTTGCTTGGAGAATACCTGGCACTCCGGTTCCGCTTCAGCAAATGATCTTCCCTTCTCTTCATGTCATTCTCTTTGCTCTCAGCACCACTTGAACTGCAGGCCATCTGGCAGGAATCCCTTGCACTCACGGTATAGCTCCGTATAAGCTTCGGGGTCACAATCCCGTTTGCTTCTCCATCAGCCAAGCCACTTAAATTCTGCCAAGACTCCGGCGTTGGCCCCTCGACCACATTTCCACTAAAACTACTCTCCTCATCTCCACATTTGCTCTGACTACTCCTCTGCATCAAACCCCAAATATTCCACACACCATACCACCTCTGCGGCTTCTTGAAACCTTTTTTACTAACCCCGCCACCAGTAATTGAAGTAGCGTCTTTGGAAACAGCATCCAAATTCTGCTCGCCATAATCTTTAAGCGAATACCAATTTGAATCCCTCAATTCTTTCTCTGTGACCATCAACTTTGCCCCATGGAATAACCCAACTGTTTCAGGAGATACCTTGGCATTCAACATCGATTTAAACTCTTCATCCCCTAGCCCCACTCTCCGATTAGAGCTCGAACGATCAAAACTCTTCCTCCTCCTATCTGAATAATAATTCCTAGTTTGCATCGTTCCTCCAGGACTGCTCTCCCCTTCATTCTTCAAATCCATGTTCTCTTTTACATTCTCAACCACATCACTAGGCAACTTCACATCCTCCAAAACCGAAACCAATGGAGTTAGCCTTGGATAGGTTTTACCAATCAAATACCCATCCCAAGAAGCCCTGGGCTCATCCAGCGAATAGCGCGAATCATCAACAGAAAACCGTGCCACATCCACTGATAATCTAGGATCGGTATCACAAGATCTCCTTCCAAGTCCATACTCTCCAATCTCGGATTGCGTCTCTCTCAATTTCCTAACACTCGACATCTCATTTCTCACCGAGCCACCAAGATTTTCCCTATCTTTCTTCTCCTCCTTCTTTTGTTTTCGCTGCCATTTCCCTAATTTCGTACTAAACACTGAAGCTACCTCCCAAAAACTCCCTGCAATGTACTTCAGATCTCTCCCTCCATTTTTCTTTCTTTCCCATTCAAGATCTATAAACTCCTTCATTGTCTTTAGCTCTCCATCCTCTTCAAAATCCTCCACATTCCTTTCACTATCATTCGCATCGAGCGCAAGAACCCTAATCTCTCCGAAATCTTCCTCTTCTTTTAATTCAAGCCCTTTATCCAGACAACTTGGCTTTTGAACCGAGGAATTTATTCTTTTATCATCGACGTGGAAGAGCTCAGATAGAGTTTTGCGAATCGGTCCAACGTCGCATGACTTGCGGCGGGGCTCAGAGGTGGTGGCAGTGGTTGAGGAGGTAGAGGTGGAGGAGGCATTGTTATTGTTGGGGTTGTTTTTTGTCGTGCTGGAGTATGATTTGCTGCGACGAAGCTCGGCGGCGAGATGAGTCACGGGGGTTTCTTGGTGGGTGTCAGGGTCGATTCCAGCGAGGCGTTCGCGGAGACAGGAAGCGCAGAATCCGGTGATGGGTTTTGAAGGGTGGCGGTTGCAGGATGAGTGGCGGTGCTTTTGGAGCTGAGGTTGCGGTGGCTGAGTCATGGCTGGTGGTGTGGATTGGAAGCTAAGCTCATGTTGTGACAGAAAGAGAGAGAAAGGATGGAATAAGCAAGAGCGTGGGGGAGCGAGGAATGGGGAGCTGATAAAGTGGAAATGCAAGAGAAAACCCCTGGATAAACCCCTTCCTAAATGTGGGATTTTCAATTAATGGAAACTTCCTCCTTTTTACCTTTCTATTTCTGTCCTTTTCTCGTGTTTCTAAAATACTTTTTAATTAAAAATATATTAAATATTAATTTTTATTTTTATATCAGCGCTCAAAAATCATTTTAAAATATTTAAAATTATTAAATTAATATTTTTAAAATAAAAATATTTTAAAACACAAGATTATAACTTAAAAACAAACAATCAAGAAGATAGAAATTTTGTCATATAGTTAGGCTAAGTTTGTAAATTTGGTTGATATTGTATTTTTAAACAAATTTAAAAAATTATTTTATTATATTTTAAAAAAATATATTTTTAACCACAATTACCACTTTACTCTAATACATATAATTTGCTCTAAATACATTTGCGACTGATGTTGGGCAATGGCCATGATTTAAAGAGAGAGAAATAAAACACCGAATTTATTTTTATGTATTTCAATGATAAAAATATATACTACCATATCAAAATTAATAACTGTTTTTCCAATACCAAAATTAAATCATCATTTCAATGAGAACAAAAGTTAATGATTGGTATTGATAATACATAGATTCACAAGAGATTAAATTATCATAGGATGTTATGAAAAATAAATATTAATCATTAACTAGTGAAAATACTCGCAAATCCATCAAAGGAGATCATGTGAATTGAAAATAACTCACATAGAAAGTAATAGAAATTCTGAGTAAACATTGTGAGTTTTTGGTTTTCGCATTTTAATGCAAAATAAAATCCAGTTTTTTTTTTTACAATAAAATGGCTTTATTATTCTTGAAAACAAAAATAAATATAGATTTTCTATCTAGGGGCTATCTTGTCTTTTCTATTCTTTTTCCATATTAAAATAATGCAAACATCTTTAAAAATTTAAAAATATTAAACTCTAGTAGAATGTTATTTTTTTCTTTTTATATTTTTAATACAATGAAATGACAGATTTAACCTTGAAAAAAAAATCCAAAGCTAGTTTGAAAGGGCATTTTCATCCTTACAGTATTATTTTTCATAATATTCAAATGTTTTTAGGGAATGTTTAGTAATTTAATACATTAAAATATTAATAAAAAAAATATTGACGAGTGGTCATCCCCGTGACTTTCTAATAGTGAGTGGGGAGCCGTATGACGACCAAAAACAGTTAATCTCCGTGTCATTTGATACTTTTAGCGGTGGCGCCAATATTGGGCGGTGAGTGTGCTCAGAGCAGTAGATTTTTATGGTACTCCTCCTCTCTTCTTTTTCGGGTACCTTGGTATTCATGTGGAAACTTTAAAAATTTAATTATGTTCGTATTTATTTTATATTAAATTTTTATTTTTTTAATTTTTATTTATTTTGATTCTAATGCTTTTTAAAATTTATTATTTTTTTCAATTTTATTCCTAAATATTTGATTTTATTTAATTTTTTAATTTATTTTGATCGTCATTTTTTATTTCTATTTTCTATCATTTTCTTGATTTATTTTTTTAATTTTATTCTTTAACATTTTATTTATTTTTTTCCAATTTGGTTTTCATTTTTTAATACTTTTTTAATCATTTTCTTCATTTATTTTTATTTTCAATTTAATTTTTAATTATTTTCTTTTATTTATTTTTTGTACAATATTCTATTTTTATTGTTTTAATTTTTTATAATTGAGAATTTTGCTTTGAGTTTTTTCATGTTTGTATCTTACATGATAATCCTATTTTTTAAACTCATATTACTAGTTTTGAAGATTATCCTAGTTTAAGTTTGATAATTTTATCTTGGTTTAAGTTTCAATTCCAGTCCCATATTTTTTTGAGTTCTTTTAAAAAACTAGTTGTTTTTTTAATTTTATTATTTGATAATAAAATATTAGGCTTTAAATTTTATGATTTCTTTTGCTGTGGAGTTATATCTATTTTATATACTAAATTACAAGTTAGTTAAGTTAATCTGATTTTATTTTTTTCAACATATTTTTAATAAAATTGATATTTTATATATTGTTTTACTTTTCTTTTTATAATATTATCTCGAATACAAGTTAATTAAGTTTATATGGGTTGACTTATTATTATTTTTATTTTTTTATTAATTTAACTTTATTTTATTAATTTATTTTTTTAATCTTGATTTTTTATTATGTTTGGCAAAACGAGTAAAGTTAACTTGAATTGACTTATATTATTTTTTTATATATTTTTTTATTATTTTAATTTTTTTTACTTGAATTGCTTGATGTTAAGTTATTTAATATTGAATTTTTTATTTTTTATATAAATTATCTTAATTTATATTCAGATAATGTATTGATGAAGTTAAACCGGTTGAATTTATCATTATCCAGATAATTTAGATGTCAAGCAAAATCTAGAACAGCAGTCTGGTTATAACTAAAGTAACTCCTGAAGATTTTGCCTCTCACGCGTAAGATTTAAACCTAATTTACTTGCAAATTACAACTTCCAGAGGTCCCCAGCTGTTAATTGTCACGATTTTGAAGAATTCACTGCGAAACTCTTCGATGGTGGGGTAAAAAATATCGCATCCCAAGCATTCGATGAACAATTTTTTCGAAATAAATAAAACAACAGGGGAGAAAAAAAAGAAAAAAGGAAAGAACAACAGAACATGATGCTCGGAACCTTGAACAGGCAGAGAGGATTTGATGACTGACAGAAAGATAAAGTCATTGAAGGCTTTGCTATTTTTATGCTTGTAAAGCAGTTAAAGTTATTGAGCATCGCTTGGCGCACACGTAAAATATAACAGGGACAGGCAGAAAACCTTGTAAAGAACTTTATTTTTGTTCGTGTGATCAATAAAGAGATAGTTTTTGTGGATATGATTTAAATATATATATATATATATA